>JASCZW010003943.1:0-32588 GCA_034211315.2 Aedes japonicus
TGAGCATCAAATTTTCGTAGTTTTAAAATATCAATTGCCCTCCCCCCACGCAGTGTGTGTGTGTGTGTGTGTGTGTGTGTACTAAAACGCTCGTTAAAATGTTTTTTTTAAAAGGGCTCTTTAAAAAAAAGTTATGTAATTTTTATTACTGTTTTTTAAGTAGATAAGGGATAACTAACACGACGTGTATTGGCATACAAATTCCTTCAGAGTGAGAGATCAGCCAGAATTTAGGAATTAGGTAGGTGTCATACGCATACAATAAGCAAACTCTTTTAATAATTCAGTATAACACTCTTTCAAAGTCAGAATAGTAGCCCTGAAAAGAGCTTTTTGTGTGAAATACATCATTTAATAGTTATTGGCATTCTGTCGAAATTTGGGGACCGTGGTGCTAAACACAGATGGTTCTACCCCGAAAAATGCCGTTCTGTCTGTATAGACATAGTGATTGCGGATTTTTAACACTCAACGTTGCGTCATATCTATATCATCTACATATATATCGATATCATCTTAAAACATATCAATATCATCTACATATATATCGATATAATTTACAAATACATCAATATCATCACCATATACATCTATATCATCTATATATTTATCTATATGAGCGATTCCACGAGCAAGTGGGAAGTTTTCCAGTTTTTATTTTTTGTATTTTTTGATTTGCATGAAACCTTGCATACAATGTAGAAGGAGATGTTCGCTCATCACCATGAGGCACCAAGAGTGAACATTAATGTTTTTGGCTAGAATGAAAGATGTGAAGAGAAAGTGAAAGTTCCGTCAGAGTGCGGCAGGTAGGAAAATTTAATGGATGTTTTTTGAAAATTGAGCGAAAGGGCATGTATCCAATGGTACTCGAACCATGGACGTCAATCTTTGCCTAACATCCCACTGCGGGAGTAGGTTGTAGTAACGGAACAAGTCCGCCACTAGAAGGCGTATAGTGATCGTCAGTCGGTGCGAATCAAACAAACCCAAAGAAGGAATAGTTCACTCTCTCCATGTGCGCATCAATAAACAGAGTGCACACAATAGATCGCTAGAATAACTATACAAGCCACAGTGGTACATGAGCGTCTTTCCATGCGTCAATTCTTGCCTGTTGAAGTGGCGGACTTGTTCCGTCACTACAACCTACCCGCAGTGGGATGTTACGGCAAAGATTGGCGTCCATGATTCGAGTACCATTGGATACATGCCGCTTTCGCTCAATTTTCAAAAACATCCATTAAATTTTCCTACCTGCCGCACTCTGACGGAACTTTCACTTTCTCTTCACATCCTCATTTAGCCAAAAACATTAATATTCACTCTTGGTGCCTCATGGTGATGAGCGAACATCTCCTTCTACATCATAATCGTTACTCCTCACACGGAGAATAAATAACATAACAATTAATGCTTGCATACAAGTTTTAGCGGAAGAAAAAACGCCGTTTTGTACTTGGTTCGCCATTTGAATCTAGTCTTATCAGGAGAAGGCCTATGAAAAATACGCAGTATCTTCAAAAATTGTATCTCGAAGCGGTTTGTCCGATTGGTTTGTTGTCTTGGGCGAAGTTTAAGACAATTGTTGGTGCTATATGGAGAAAATATGCACGGTAAAAATAAATTTAGTTTTGTGTTTCGAACTAAAATAAATTTTTCCCTTAGTTAAATGTCAATATTTTTTTATTTATTTTTATGTTATAGCTGATTGAAAATGCTATCTAGTGCACAGTGAGTTGTTCTGGAGCAAAATAAGTAACAGAGAAAAAAAAAATTTAAAAAAAATTACAATTTTCAAAAAAGCTATTAAGAAAAGTCAAAAAAGTTTTTCTCCCTAATTTTATGAAAGAACATCAAATTTGCAAGCAAAAAGTTCTTTGGTAACATTTTTCTAAGATTCACCGTTTAGAAGATATTACTGATTTAATATTGAGCGTTTTGATAACTTAATAAGTTTTTGGCCCATTTCGGATGTATTCCGTGTTTTTTCAGTTTCAAAGTATTTTTTCGGAAAGATTGGAAAATTTTGAGTTAAAATGACACAGACAACTTAAAGATTTGAGTGAAATTCTCTGCCTTAAAGTATTTTGAAAAACAAGTTACAAAATCCACTATCAGGAACAATGATTTCTTCAAGTGATTTTTGGTGCGTTGTGCTGATAAACGTCGTCTAATTCTAAGTATTAAGATACAGGTGAATGAGATACCAGTTAAGCTGTACTACGTACAGTTGGTGATTGTTAACATGGTCTTTGTTGGAACTAGTCCACCATGGCCACGCTGGCCATAACAGGCTAGCTCCGTCGATGACCGTTTCTTAATCTATATAATAAAAAATGAGTTGGGGTTTCTTTGTCACGATTTAACTCGCGAGCGGAAGAACCGTTTGGCATGAAAATTTGTACGCAGGAGGAGTTTTTGAGGCCGGGAACGTTTGTAAAGATAGCCCAAGAGATCCCTCCATCCTCAGAGGGGGTCCATACCGATGAAACACATTTTCTGCATAACTCGAGAACTGAACAAGCAAAGGAACCCAAATTTAGCATGCGGAAGTTTTCATATGGAGGCAAAACAATGTTTCTATGGTAGTTTGAGGTCCCTCCACTCTCTAGAAAAGGGAAGGCTCCACACGAATAAAATAGAAGTTTCTGCATATATCATGTGAACTAATCAAGCAAATGGAACCAAATTTAGCATGTGGGGTTTTTCTGGTGGAGAAAAATGTTTGGATGGTAGTTTGAGATCCCTCCCCTCTCCTAGAAGAGGTGCTGTCATACAAAAGAAACTGAAATTTCTTCATAACTCTAGATCTAATAAAGCAAATGGAGACCAAATTTGGCTTGCGGGGATATGAAAGGCAATAAATGTTTCTACGGTAAGTTCGAGACCCCTCCTCCCTCTGTGGCTGTGAGGTAGGGGGGGCATACTAAATGAAACACAAGTTTCTGCACAAAGTTTCTGCATAACTCTAGAACTAATCAAGTAAATGGAATCAAGTTTGACAGGTAGAGAGGTTTTTGAAGGCAAAGAAATGTTTCTAAAGTAACTCAGGACCCCTCCGCCCTCTGTAAGAGGGGGCTCTCATACTAATGAAACACAAATTTGTTGCATAACTCGAGAACTAATCAAGCAAATGACACCAGAATTTGGCATGTTGAGGTTTTTGGAGGCAAAAAAATGTTTCTATGGCACTTCACCACCTCCCCCACTTCAAATGGGAAGTCCCATACAAATAAATCTCAAATTTCTGCATATCTCGAGAACTAATCAAAAGTGAGATGCAAACCTTTTTTAGCATATGGAGGTTTTGGAGGCTATATTTCTATATACATAAAAATGAATTTCTGTCTGTCTATCTGTCTGTTAGACCCTTATAGACTCGAGAAGTTCTGAGACCGACCAACGTGAAAATTTGTTATATGAAGGGGTTTTGGGGCTGAACTATCAGGCAAATCGAATCAAATAATTTGACATGTGGGTGACGTAACAGAGGTTTTTGAAGGCAAGAATGTTTCATATGGTAGTTCAAGACCCTACCCTCTCTGTGAAGGGGGGAGGAGAACTTCAAACAAATTAAACTCAAATTTTGTTGCAATCGATGAGCCCAGTGCGATGGTTCGAGAACTTAATCAAGCTTAAATGGAACCAAATTTGGAATGTGGGGAGTGTTTGACGGCAATGATTGTATGGTGGTTTGAGAAGCCACCCCCCCTCTGGAAGGAGGGCTCCCATACAACAGCTTACATAAACACAAAACGTGTGTTTCTTGGATAAGAAGCATGTTTTGATAGAAGTTTGAACTCCTGCTTAGTCAAGAGAAAAAAAAGCTCATTTCGAAGAAAAAACCATAAACGTGCCCAGTTCTGTTGAATTTTTCCTTCATTTAGTTGCCAAGCGTAGCAGCGCTCGCACCGGGTTCAGCTGGTCTATATAATAAAAATGAGTTGGGGTTCTTTGGTCCTTTGTCACGATTTAACTCGCAAGCGGAAGAACCGATCGGCGTGAAATTTTGTATGCAGAGATTTTTGGGGCTGGAGAATAATCTTATGATGGTTTGAGACCCCTCCATCCTCTGAAAGGGGCGGCTCCCATACAAATGAAACACAAATTTCTACACAACTCGAGAACTAAACAAGCAAAAGAAACCAAATTTAGGATGTGTGAGTTTTTGAAGGCAAAAAAGGTTTTTATGGTAGCTTGAGAACCCTCCCCGTCATAAAAGAGGGGAAGTTTTTGAAGGAGGAAAATGTTTCTATGGTGATTTGAGACTCTTCCGTCATATGAGGAGGAAGGGGGGAGGGGGTGCTTTAAGACAAATGCAACCCAAATTTCTGCATTACTCGAGAAATAATCAAGCAAATGGAACCAAATTTGGAATGGACGAGTGTTTTAAGGCATGAAATGTTTTGATGGTGGTTCAAAGCCCCTCCTCCCTCTTCAAAGAGGGGCTCTCAAACAAATGAAACAAATTTCAACCAAACATGAGAACTATACCTATTGCTTTGCAAATTTGTATTCA
This sequence comes from Aedes japonicus, assembly GCA_034211315.2. Taxonomy (NCBI): domain Eukaryota; kingdom Metazoa; phylum Arthropoda; class Insecta; order Diptera; family Culicidae; genus Aedes; species Aedes japonicus. Next base: position 4,523 of record JASCZW010003943.1, read on the forward strand.
GTGGTTTTTGGGTCCGGGAAAGCATCTTATGATAGTTCGAGAGCCCTCCCGCTTCTAGGAAGGGTGGGATCCCATGCAAATGAAAAACAAATTCCTGCATAAATCGAGAACTAATAAAGCAAATGGAACCAAAATTGGTATGGGTGAGTTTATAAAGGCAAGAAATGTTTTTGTAGTAATTTAAGACCTCTTCTCACTCTGAATAGGGGGGCTACCATACATGCGAAACACAAATTTAAACCAAACATGAGAACTATCCCTACCGCTATGCAAATTTGTATGCAGGGGTTTTTGGGTCCGGGAAAGGATCTTATTATAGTTCGACACCCCTCCCGTCTTTAGAAAGGGGGGCTCCCATGCAAAAGAAAAACTATTTTCTGCATAACTCAAGAACTAATCAAACAAATGGAACCAAATATGGCATGTGGAGGTTTTGTAGGCAAGAAATGTTTCTACGGTGGTTTGAGACCCCAAGCAAACGAAACCAAATTTAGTATGTGTGAGGTTTTAAAGGCAAGAAAGGTTTCTATGATGGTTTCAGATACCTCTTCGCCCCCCCCTCCTATACAAATGAAATACAATATTCTGTATAACTTGAGAACTAATCAAGCACATTGAACCAAATCTGGCATGTGAAGGTTTTTGTAGATGAATACTGTTTCAATGCTAATTTAAGACCCCTCCCTTTTCTGAAGGGGGGGGGGCTCCCATACAAATGAAACACAATCTTACGCATAACTCGAGAACTAATCAAGAAAATGGAACCAAATTTGGCATATGGAAGTTTTTGAAGGAGAGAAATGTTTTTATGGTCATTGAGACTCTTCCGCCTTCTGAAGGGGGAGGGGGCTCTCAAACAAATGAAACACAAATTTCTGCATAATTCGAGAACTAATTAAGCAAATGGAATCAAATTTGGCATGTGGATTTTGGATGAGGTCAGACATATTTCTATGTAGGTTTGAGACCCCTTTGCCCTCTGAAAGGGGGGGGGGGGCTCTCATACAAATGAAACGAAATTTTCTGCATAACTCGAGAACTATTCAAGTAAATGAAACCACATTTGGCATGTGGGGGTTATTGGAAACAGGATTAAAATGGATTTCTGTCTGACCGATCGGAGTGAAAATATGTATGCAGGTATTTTTGGGGCTGGGGTAGGTTCTTATGATTATTTGAGACCGCTTCCCCCTTGCGGCTCACATACAAATGAAACACAAATTTCTGCATAGCTTGAGAACTAATCAAGCAAATGGAATCAAAAATGGTATACGGGGTTTTTTGAATGTAAGAAATGTTTCTATGGTGAATTCAAACACAAATTTCAACCAATCCTGAGAATTATCCAAGTAACTAAGCCACAAACTGTATATTGTCTGGGTAAGAAGAATGTTCTAATAGAAGTTTGAACTCCTTATTACTCAAAAAAAAAAACTCATTAAAAACAAGCGTCAGTTTTATGTAATGTTGATTCATTTAGTTGCAGGCGTAGCAACGCTCGCACCGGGATCAGCTAGTAATAAATAAAAAGAACGCAGTCTTAGTCACCTTCCATCAAACTAGACGGCTGCCGACTGATACCTCAATCAACAACCGACGCACTCTTTATTCATTGCAGGTATATACAATTTACAATCTTCTTCAATAACAATATACCTATGCCAGCAAATCTACCTCGCTCCAACTCTCCAAACTCGTACCTGAAGGTTCGACGATACCTGAGCGTTCAACTCCACCTATCTTCCAACAGTCTTTACCCATCATTCTATGATTTCTACCCGTGAGCTGTATAATAATGTCTGACTCGGTTCTGAATTCATCCAGTATCTACCAAACAGTAAATGCAGAAAGGTTGCTAGTAGCATAGTGATTATAGTAATTTCAGCTCATAATCCTGTGTTTTTGAACGAGATCCAGTGTTGTTTGATAACATAATAATTGTAAAAGAAAGTGTAACACGTTTTGGTGCAAAGGTAAGTTTTAAATACATATTTTAATTATATGTTTTGTGATATTTTCGTACAAAACTAACAATTGGAAAATATTTTCTATGTTACAGATTCCAAAATGAGTAAAAGAAGATGTATTCGCCCATTCAAAGACATTCAGTGTTCAAAAGAGCTGCGATATCTCACGGATGGTATCATCCAAAAACTAAAATCAATTGGATTTTCCAAGGTATCCACACTGAACACCAAGGATTTTCGTATTTGTTCGTCTTGCCGTCTACATATTGATTCAAGAGCTCACCTCACCCAAAACGAAGAACAAAGCGTAGCCGGCGGCTCAAGGATGCCAACTGTATGGTCTGCCTGATGTACCTGATTCGCAAAGCTATGAAAGTTTGGTCACGATACCATCAGCGTCAACGCTAAGCACAATTCAATCAAATGAAGACTTCACGATGCCTGTAAACGTCGAAATATTCAACCGAGGAATAGCAGCTATTCGTGTTTCGCCTATAGATTAAGGTAAGGTTAAAAATGTTCACTATCCTGAAAAAAAGTGCGCTGAAATCGTCGAAGGTGTACGAAGAAATCTTTTTAAATTAGACGCTAAAACAGAAAAAGCAAACGAGTTTGATGAAGTCATAGAAAATATGAAAATTAATTTTTAAATTCAGTCACAAGGCAAAAAAAAAAACCATCAATTTTATCATTGTTACCAAAATCATGGTCAGTACAAAAAATTGTAGACGAATTTAAAACCTGTAGAAATATGGCATCAGATGCAAGAAAGGAAAGAGATAATGTATTTGATGTTCTGCAATAGAGAGAAAATATGCACAGTATAAACACATCCAGTTTAAATGGATTAAACTGTTAGGCGATATGCAAGAGTTGAATGCACATTTTCAACACAATACACCAAAAATAACTGGAAGAAATCATTGTTCCTGATAGTGGGATTTTGTAACTTGTTTTTCAAAATACTTTTAAGGCAGAGAATTTCACTCGAATATTTAAGCTGTCAGTGTCATTTTAACTCAAAATTTTCCAATCTTTCCGAAAAAAATACTTTTGAAACTGGAAAAACACGGAATACATCCGAAAAGGGCCAAAACTTATTAAGTTATCAAAAAAATTAATATTAAATCAGTAATATCTTCTAAACGGTGAATCTTAGAAAAATGTTACCGAAGTACTTTTTGCTTGCAAATTTGATGTTCTTTCATAAAATTAGGGTGACAAACTTTTTTAACTTTTCTTAATACCTTTTTTGAAAATTGTAATTTTTTTAAAAATTTTTTTTCTTTGTTACCTATTTTTCTTCAGAACAACCCACTGTGCACTGGATTGCATTGTTAGTCAGCTATAACATAAGAATCGGAAGAAAAATTTGCTATCTAGGGTGAGACCGAGGAAGAATACTTCCCCGGACCAATCGATCGAAGTGTTGCAGAGGTGGACTTTGACATTTCATGGCGGAATAAGTCGAAGTTACTTCGAATGTGGAAACAGAATCGTCTGGGTTTTAGCTGCATTGATACAAATCTGAAGTTTTCTTATCAGGGAACGTATCACTCGACCCTTGTTGTAGATGATGGAAGTGTCGTGTGCAAACATCGACAAGATTCCATCACCCGGAAGGGGAGGAACATCTGACGTGAAGATGTTGAATATGGATAGGTCCTAAGAGGCTACCCTGGGGAACACCAGCATCAACGTTAAACGTTTCAGAATGGGAATTGTTCAGAAAGACCCTGAGTGATCTGTCCAATAGATAGTTCTTGATGATCTTAACAAGATAAATCGGGAAGTTGTATCGATGCAGCTTAATCACCAGACCATCATGCCATACATTATAGAACGCCTTTTCGACGTCCAACAATGCCATGGCAGATGTCTTTCCAACGAACCTGTTCCGTTTGAGGATGTTAGTAACTCGTGTCAGTTGGTGGATAGTAGAGTGACCTTTCCTGAACCCAAATTGTTCCTGGAGGAAGATATTATTTTGGTTTGCAAAATCCAGTAAACGGCTAAGGATCAGCTGTTCGAAAAAGCTTCGAGATGGAGGACAAAAGGCTGATGGGGCGATAGCTTTTAGCGCTGGTAGGATATTTGCCAGGCTTGCGAATAGGGATAACTTTGGCTATTTTCCAGCTAGAAAGAAAGTAGCCAAGCTCCTAACGTCTGTTAAAGACCGCTGCAAGGTGTCGGAAGAAATCAGCACTCAAGTTTTTCAACTCGAGGTTGATGACTCTGGCGACACCTGCGGCTTTCATGTTCTTGGTTCGTTTGATGGCAGCTATCACCTCATCAGCTGATATTCTACAATCGTCAGGGACAACTATGGGTGTTTCGTTGATTCTAGACATTGCCTCTGTAACCGTAGGCTCACGTGGGCTCACAATAGCTTGGCCAAGGTTGTGTGAGTTTACGAAATGTTGACCTAGTGCGTTGGCCCTTTCAACAGGGGTGATAAGTAAAGGTGGAACCGAATTCTGGTCTATTTCTAGTCATCTTCCGAAAGGGTTTTGCGCAATCTGGTAGAGTGCGAATTTTTTATTCGAAATGCCGGTTTCTGAGATCCATCATCCTGGCTTGGATAAGTTTAGTAAGACGGTTGGAATTGGTCTTACGGTGAGGTAGACCGGAACGTTGGAATTGTCTTCGGATCGCGTTGCGGATCCCGATAATATACTTGGTCGTCCTGTCAAGGTTCAGAGAATCACTCACCTGGCTTACAGAAGGAACATGCTGTTCACGGGCTTGGGCGATTGCTTCGTCGATATTACGCAGCTGTCGGTCAATGTCTTCGGGCGTCTCGGGGAGCATATCATAATCGACATAGTCATCAACGCATCGCTGGAACAGTTCCCAGTTGACTCGATGATAGTTGCGCCTGGTGATAGGGTGCCGATTTACCGAGGAGCCAACTTTGGCCACCACCGGATAGTGGTCCAAGCTGAGCTCTTGGTATACGACCGGTTGAGCGATGTTGTTTGCCAGGTTCGTGAGGAAGATATCGAGGGTTGAGTGGGAGATACGAGTCCCGGCTTGACTTGAACGGGTAGGAGAATCCGGATTCAGCATCGTGTAGTGGCCCTCCTCCAGATCGTGTTGGATGATGGATCTGCTAGTGTTCCGACGGGTGTTTCCCCAGCCTGTATGTCTTGCATTGAGGTCGCCAGCGATGATGAATTGCCCCAGCCGCCGAGTTAGCTTGACGATGTCTTGCCGTAAGACCGCAGCGGCTTGTTTGTGGCAGTAGGCCGCAATGATGACTATTGGTCCGACGGTGGTGTCTACCTCCACACCGATCGCTTCGATAGTTTTGAGCTGAAAACTCGGCAGCAGACGGCAGTTGATGTTGTAACGCAAGGCAATGGCAATACTCCCTCCTCTTGAGTTGGTCCGATCGAGTCTGAAGAGCTGAAAGTCAGGAATCAAAACGTTAACCTCAGGCTTGAGGTGCGTTGCGGTGATGATGGCGATGCCGATTGCCTTCTCGTTGAGGAAATCGGTTAGCTCGAAGTTTTTGTTCCGAAGGAAACAAGCATTCCAATTCAGGATCCTGATGATGGCTTCACGGTCCATACTTGTTGATGATTCCTGGTACCGTGCCCGAAGGAAAGGCAGTTTCCACACTGCGTGACGTAATTCTTGAGTGGACGGTTACGCTCCCATTCAACAATGGCGTTGAAGAGAGCTTTTATTTTCTGGAGATCGTCCAGACGAATGAAGTCCTTCTCCAGATGGACCAAGAATAATTTGTCCCGATAATTTTCGGATCCCTTGCGCCCAAATGGGAACACTTTGATCGGCTTCAATTTGACCGATTTGAGCTCGGACATTATTTCCTCCTTCAGCGGCTTGCTGCCGGGAGCATCGTGGGTGAAGACTCCAATTTTTCTGTCGCTAGGAATTTTCCCGCGGTTTGGAAATCATTCTCAGTAGACATTGTTTTAGTACCCATGCTGCACAGCTTAAAAAGCGGGTGAAATTGTGCCGCAGCAAGCTTATTTCGAAGTAACGCTACATCCTGCGAGGTGGTAAAAAGCGGGGGAATTTTCGCTTTCTTCGGTACGTGTTGAACCGGCAACGCAGCAAATTGGTTGTTTGCCAGTAGTCTGCCATTGGCATCCGACGGTCCAGCCATTGCTGCTCGCTGTTATGCAGCGTAGTTTTTGCTGTGCATCATCGCCACAGCGATCGATAGTGGCGGGTTTTTGCAGCTCCGTTCTAAACTATGCTACTTCTAGCAGATGGCCGAGCGCAGGAGAACGGTCGAACAACGTCGCGAGAAAGCACTGTGCTACAAAAGCACAACTTTAATAAACCGGAAAACCGAGCAGAAAAATACGTCTGTCGCACACGAATGCACAGCGAGAAGTGAAAGATGAAGCAAATCTGAAGGCGTCCCCTTTATATACCGCGCGCTGCTTCATATGCGACGATCTTTACTTAAATTTGAAGTCTGTGATAGGAAAGTACTGTAAATTTATTCCTAAAAATTTGCATTTTAAGAGATCACCTTATATTTGCGTTATTTAAAATAGTTGAATGTTAAAATCAATAGTTTTATATATAAGGCAAAGAAGCACAGAAAATGTTCCGATCGATTGGTGCAACCATTTTGAATTCCATTTTGAAATTAATTAGTTATTAACGTTCAAAACCAAAGCATATTTCGTGACGCTCCAAGTTTTTGTACTTGCAACGTGTACCCCTGTATTGAAAACAAATACGTAGTCCTTACTTACAAAAAACACGTCCGCTCGTGAGCACGGCACACAGCCCATTTCACTTCTTCTTGTAGAACGATTTTTATAGAAAAATTAGGAAAATTTAAATTGACACCTCATTCGATCCCTTTAAAAAAATAAGAGATAAAAAAAAAAACTGTCATACTTTTTCAAACTCTCACTAGTAAAGTAGATTCCTTAAAATTCCACTATAGAAAGCTAATTCTTTGACAGATAAGCCTTTTTTGTCTGCGACTTACAAACTTCTTCAGTGTTGAGTGCTCGACTTCAGATCATTCTAATTCGAAAGAATAGCTCATATTTTAAAGAAAGGATTATGACTTTAGAAAGTGTATGGTATGTTTTTTCTAGCGCCAACATTCAACTGATTATTATAATTGTAAAGAAAAGCTCATGTTTGAGAGATGGCAAACTATCTGTAAAATGTAACAGCAATTGCTTTGACAGAGTTGCCCTCAAACACTTTAAGGTTGTCAACATAGCACATTGTGAAATTTTGCCACATCCTAGGCTGACTCTTCATTGGCAAGCGGTCACGGTCACTTGGCAATCTTACAAATATTCAAATAATTAGGAACATTGTTTTGAAACATAACGGGGCTTAACTTAAAAATGAAAATTTTATTTAAAGGACACAACAAAAAGACTTGTTTGTAGAGAGGAAAACTTATTGATTTATTTTGAAGGCACGTCACTTAAAATAAAAATAACATTTGAAACACGGTTCGTCATTTTTTTTTAAGAAGTTTTACAATCTTTCCAAAGAGTCCACGGTCCAATTGGAGGATCAGTCGTTCTGGTTATCAGAACCCAAGTAACATTGCCAACACCATCCAGTGTTATTAAGTTTTGTTTAAGTTGTATGAAAGCCAATAAAATCAATCTGAGTTCCATTTTCTTGATTAGCTCTTGATTAAAAAGCATTTCTTAGCTTTAAAAACACTTACATGCTAAGTTTGGTTACATTTGTAACAAACCCACTCTTCTCTATACTCAATCAAAGCAAAGTAAATTGATCCTTAGAGGTACCAGAAAGCTGGATCAGGCTAGACAGTGAGTCTTATAGTCCATATTTTGTGGTAAAATCGTTATTGATCTCTACTACAGCTTCCCCCAAAAATGTTCCGGTAGTGGCCAATGTAGCCAATGGCTTTTTCAAGTCTATCAAAATCATCGATGAGAAAAATCATAAAGATATAACTACCACATGGCATGTCTTGGAGTAAAATCGTAAATGGCCTCTACTACAGGTTCCCCCGGGGACGTTCCGGTGGTTCCGGGAGTGGTCAAGGATTCACTTTAAGTTTATGATAAGGTTTGTGATGAAAAACCAAGAGGAAAAAGCTGTCAAATGGCAAAAAAAACGCATCCAGGACCCTTTATTAGAACCTGTTTTAAGGAAATTGCCATATCTCAGTCAATTTAAGGCCGATTCTTGTAATCAACATTACATTCGTTTGGTAAATATTTTGTCTTTACGTGTGTTTACTGACAACGGCTTCTTTTTTTTTTTTTATCTAGTTCATTTATTTGGCTCAATTGCGTTAGCTTTATGGAGCCGAAAATTCATTGTTTTTAATATAACGAGTGACTTAATACTAGGGTTAGTAGGACGTAGGCCGTTTACTCGCGGTTTACCCGAGGTTAAAAGGGGGGACAATTTTTTGGGAAGGATTGGACAGAAGAGCTTGAAAAATGGATGCTGTAGTCTCATCAGATAGTTGTCGCCAGCACAATAACTTGGTGCGAAATGGCCAGGGCTCCCTTTTTGTGTTCGGCCGGTTGTGGTTACCATTGGACGACGATGAGACTCCTCCGATGTTGGAACAAAACAAACCCAAACTAATAAATAAAGAAAAGAAAACACACAAGCAGAGTAAATGTCTAATTTTGGAGAAACACAAAAATCGATTGCATATAGCACAGATCGCGAGATGCCAACACATTTCTTATAGGAACAAATGGTTGTCTTCCTTGGGCCTCGAGGGTATTCAAAAGTCGTGTTCTGGCGGCGTAATTATCCGTGCATTGTCTGACTGCGTGATCGATGTCATCATAACCGTTTCCGCAACGGCAAAGATTGCTGTCCACGAGGTTAATTCAATAGAGGTGTGCATCTTACTGGTAGTGGTTGAACATAAGTCTACTCATCACACAGATGAAATCATGGCTAACGTGCAGGTACTTAAACCACGCCCTCGATGAAGTGGGATACTACCGTTCAAATGCTCTCCGCTCGTTTTCAACTTGTATCTTTCAATTTCAAAGCCTGCCGTTGCCCTATACGGAACTATCAATACACTCTCTCTCTTCATGTCTATTCGTTCTAGCAATAAAATTACTGCCCTAGCTCTTTGCATGGAGAATGGAGCCTGCCGTTGCCCTATACGGAACTATCAATACACTCTCTCTCTTCATGTCTATTCGTTCTAGCAATAAAATTACTGTCCTAGCGCTTTGCATGGAGATGAGAAATTATCTGCTTCTGCAAACTTCATCATATTCATCAGTCTGTAAGAAATCGTGGCTGGCACACTTTTTCTATGCGACTTACCATTTGGTACATCTGGGAAAAAGTTTGAGAATACATGCCCGACAACAGTTGTTATGTCTCCAAAATTGTCATAAAGGGTGGAACGGTAAAAATATAGTCAAACATGATTCAGTGCACACTGATTAGTTTACTATATAAATGATCAATCTTAATTTCTTATTGAAGTTCATCGTCTACAAAACACAGGAAAATTATTGCTCACATCTTATTTTTCGCATCCTATTTTCCAAATGCAAACTGTCGGGCTTAAAGTTTCACACCTTTCATCAAGTTTAGTACCACCTTAACGCCAATTCGCCTTGAACTGTTTTTCACTACCAACTGTTTTTTAAATTCTCTTGAGGTATTTCTTCACTGTATATATTATCTTATATGACATTGTTTATTCATTTCCATTTCCATTCATCTTTATCGTCACCAATACCATTTTAATCGTTACTTGTGTTTTCGTGATTTATATACTAAAATAAAAAAAGTTTTATAATTTTTAACTTAAAAGTTTAGATAATTTAAATTATTATGTCTTTTATGTCCAATTATTATTTCTCTTCCTCTTATGATTTAGAAGTATCTAGTGCCTTGAATACAAGAAGTTGCAACGGAATCTGTGTTAGGCTTTTGCACTTATTACTAAATGTATTTTTCATTTTCGGTTTGCGGATGGACATTATACTAAATCTGAGCTGATCTGATTCGTGCAGCGCTAGTGTCCGATATTGCTTCATAGATTATTTAAACATTACTCATTGTTTTTTATGTCTATTTGTCTCTAACTCTCTTTCAATTGAATCTTCCCTGTTTCAGATGCAACTCCTAATTCAGGAGCAATAACTACGGGGTCAGCAAAAAAAAAGAGAAGTGGATTGCTGTAATAAAATCAACATCAAGCAGAAAATGACCATGGCAACAGTAAACTAAAATGTATAAGAGTTATTTCTGTAAAATTTCAATAGATTTAACAAACTATTTCAGGATACATCAAATCTCGTTTTTGGTGAATTGCTGCTATCACTGAAAACGAACGAAAACGTGCATAAGCCCATAAGGACCCACAAAACACACATAAACAATTTACAACATTTCTTGCAATTCAGGATCAACCGAATGGAGATCATATATAATAGATACGCGTGATTGCAGTATTTTTCATTTGCATAAATATATACACTATTATATAAATATTTCATGGGAATGGAAGGGACCATCAGGGCACCCGATTGAAGCACTCTGGATGGGGAGAGTGGGAATGCCAACTCCCCATTGCTAACAGTTTGTGAATAGAGGGCGGGCTCTTCTCCCCGCCCATTGGGGCATCCTCATGTTAGATGGCTTGCTCTTTTGGCCAATTGTTCAATCTTGTTGTTGGAAGGAGATTCTCTATATCCCTGTGGAAACATATAAGTGATGTTGCCTATCGAACCACCCAACCCTTTTTGGTGCTTCAGAAAATGGCATGATTAGGATAATCAGTGGTTATTAAAGCTTGATCAAGTCTAACAGCTTGAAGAGTCCATTGCTGTCGGACTTAGTTTCCGTGCTGCAATGGGTGGTAGTATCTACATCATGCATCATACGATTGCCCAATATTTTTCAATTGGGTGCAGTTCCGGCAAGTTTTGGGATTTTTTTCTCAGGGTACGATTTGCACACTATTAGCGGTTTACCATCCCTGAGCCATTTTTCCGTAGTGTCAAGAAACGAGGTCTGGATAAAACAGCACGGAGCAACTTTGTTTCTTCGAAGAAGGCAATAATCATTTTTAGAAGCATTCCTTGGCACAAATATTTTGGTTGACAGTGCCAGTTGTAACGAAACTTTTGCTGTTCAGCCCACAGGTGCAAACCGCCAGCCAAACCAAGTATTTTTTCGGGTGCTTTGGCATTTTTTCCTGCTTAAACTTTTCATGATTTTTCCCTTTTCTGGTAACTGTATACAACTCTGAAATCAGACTTGGCAAATGTTTCATCACTCAATACGACGCAATCAAAATTACTCAACAATCTCGTGTACAACTTACGTGATCTTTCTTTGGCTGTTGTGTTTCGCTAATCATCTCGATTCGGTTTCGCAGTTTTCTTTTATATTGACAGTCCGGCCCGTCCCTTTGCTCTTTGCACTGTTGTATGGGACTTTCCCTATTTGCTTCGGATAGCTTTGATGGAAAGGTTGGAATTGCGTTTGAAATTGCTGGCCACTATTCCTCCGGTTGCTGCTGTTTCCTGGTTTCGGTTTACTCCTGATCCCGGCATCCTGGCTGCCGTCAGAAGTTCACATAACACTTTTATAACATTCGTCACGGTTGATTTGTCAATATCAAGTGATTTTGCCAAGTCGGCGTGAGAATAATCAGGATTTTGCTAACGTTGCTCTTTTTGCTTCGGCGCCACTTAAAAAACTGAAAAAAAGCAAAAACATAAAAAAGTCAACTTCCGTACGCATACACTTGCAAAACTAGGGGTGTTCAAGTTTTTTTTTAAATACACGATTAAAAAAAACTACGTCATGTTTAAGTCGACCAAGTTTTGACGGTTCCACCCTTTACACGGCCGTTTTTAAATTATAATCCCTGTTTATGTTACTAGAATAAAATTTTCCCTTCTATGTAGAATAATTTTTGTTTTCGGAAATTTTTAAGCGAATCAACCACCAAGTAATCTTAGTATTTCGAAAATTCAAGTAAACGGCCCCTAAACTGAGGTAAATTCTACCGCCGTGTACAATTACGAGCAGGTTACCCACCGTGACACGTAGTGCGGGAAAAAATTTACGAACGATAAAAAGTAGGTGCAAATTATGTCCGACTGCTGGAATAATTTTATAACGAGAAAATTTATTTAGAGCAGAACGATGACCGTCGAATAGCAAAACCGTTGAGAAAATAAAGAAGAAAAAAAACACTATGAAGGATTGTAGCAGCACTCGGTTGCCAGGCTGTAAAACGGAGATAGTGAGCTGAGAGAACTCCAGAACAGATAGCCATAGGTACCATGTGCCAATGCCGATGGAATAAAAATGCAGTGATGCACTATCCATCCCGTTTCGTGCCCGGACAGTTGGAAGGTGACTTTTTGCTTCCACCCGGCAGTGACTTACCGTGAACTCTATTTTCTCGGCATAAATATTTAAAATAGCACCTGCTAGCAGTAACTATTCAGTTTTTTTCCTTCGAAGAGAAGATACCATCTTCACTTTTTCCCGACTGATGTTTTCCACTTACGAGCGCCATTTCATGTGCATTCGGTATTGTAGCAAATGTGATATACGATAACGGGGCATTAAATTTAACATTTAAATAACCGCCAACTTTGCTCGAAGCCTCAGCGCTCACGTTCCAATCGTTCCGTCCCTAGGTTCGCTTCAAGGACGAGTGGGATTCCCCCACTTTTGCTGAAAACTTGATACCATCGCTCTCCGAGCGATATCATCTGCCCACGGGGTGCATAAGTGACAAATTCCAATCCCAACAATTAATTTTCAAAGCGCTTAAGTGTAATTTAATTTAAACCCACACCGCGTCACCTACGTTTCCAACTGTGGTCTCGCCTACTTTGAAGAATAGGACATTTTCATCACCTGGTTCACGCCCCATGGTACCTACATCACGGATCGTCGTCATTCGCCAGCCAGCACTTTCGAAGCTCTGCGCTGAGGAACGAACTGATGTGCAAGCAGAGTGCGATAGAGAGAGCGAGAAAGAGGGAAAAAATCATCATCACTCGACCAACTATCTTTGCCACCAAAGTGGATGATAATTAGACGGCAGGTAAAAGCGAAAAAAAAAATGAACGACGAACATTTTAAACTTACCGCTTGAGGTAAAAATTTTTGCTCGCCATTCTGACCAACTTGACAGCGACGAGCTTTTTCTGGCTCACTCTTTTTCCTTCCGCCCAACCCCACCCGTAAACCGCTGATCACCAATCAGAGAGCCGTTGCTCATTTTTTTCCTCTTCTCGTTTCCGGCTTTGCCTGGGTAGCTCATGCAGTTTTTTTTCGGACTGATTGTCAAATTAAAGTATGATTTATCTAAAGTTTTCCTTTTTTTTTACGAGCATAAGGCTGTTCCTCCGCTGCCTCATTATTTTTTACCCCTTTTTTAAGCGCAGCGACAGAGGAAGAAGGTGAAGGGGGGAGCCTCAGCGAGTGGCATTTCCGCAAAAGCGGTTATCTTCACGTCACTAGTTTAGGAGGGAGTCTTTTTTTCTCTTATTGCAATAACAGATTGGACACTTTCTTGTGCTTCCATGTGCGACGCTGGGTTTGAGTTTTGAGTGTCTCGGTGCCGGGAATGCAATATGCAGGGTGGCCACAGACTCGGGAAAATCGTGAAATGCGGGAAAAAGGCGGGAATTTCAAAAGTCATCGGGAATTTTTTCCATATGGAAGGAACCATACTCACACCTTTTTCAAATGATTTGAGTAGCGTTTTTGTCATTTACTCGGTCCACCGATCTCATTGTTCAGCCTGTTCAAAACGTACCGCTTAGAGCATCTTCAGCGGTGGTCTATTTTAACATCTTTATAGTTGATTTGCATCAGCAAACTTAAAAAGAACCAGCTAAAACAGACCAACTTTGCGTTCCCCGCACCGGTGTAGTATTTCTTGTTGTTGAACCCACCAACACCTATCATCGTGTCAATCTTACAATATCCAGAGATCAGAAGTTTTGTTTTTTTCAGAGACCGAGGATTTTTCGCAAACTTTTTACCATGAATTGGTTTGAGTAGTGGTGAGTGTGTGAATGCATGCATCTCATTTAAACAATATGAGATAGTGCTGATAATGATAGATAGAGCCACACCAAGCTATGAAAAGAAGCACTTTCTGCGACGATTCAACATGCCAAGGGATATGATCCTAGACATTATGCGACAACTAAAGGGTGATACGGTCAAAATTTGGTCAAGGGAAAACGCGTGTAAATCGGTGAAATCGTTTATTTAAAAAATCAAATTAAATTTCTTTTTCAAGTTCAATTAGTATAAAATTCAGGAAAAATATTCAGTTAGGCTTCCGCTTTTCCAAATCCGAATTGCCGGGCCTTACGCTTGACCCCTGCCATCAGATTTTGTACAGCCACCTTGTCCACCTTCTTCGCCGCAGAAAGCCAGTTTTCCTTGAACTGCTGCTCGTCCTTAGCAGTTTTTTGGTCTTCTTTAGGTTCCGCTTGACAATAGCCCAGTATTTCTCAATTGGGCGGAACTCTGGCGTGTTGGGAGGGTTCTTGTCCTTGGGAACCACCTGCACGTTGTTGGCGGCGTACCACTCCATGGCCTTTTTACCGTAATGGCAAGATGCCAAATCCGGCCAAAACAGTACGGAACAACCGTGTTTCTTCAGGAAAGGCAGCAGACGTTTATTCAAACACTCTTTCACGTAAATTTCTTGGTTGACAGTCCCGGAAGCTATGAAAATGCTGCTTTTCAAGCCACAGGTACAGATGGCTTGCCAAACCAGATATTTCTTTGCGATCTTTAACAGTTTCGTGTGCTTGAAAATATCTGCTACCTTTCACCCTTCCTTTTGCCGTATAAAACTCCTGTCCCGGAAGCTGCTTGTAGTCGGCTTTGACGTAGGTTTCGTCGTCCATTACCACGCAGTCAAACTTCGTCAGCATCGTCGTGTACAGCCTCCGGGATTTGTTTATCATCGCGATTTGGAGTCACTACCTTCTTGTAAGTCGATAGTCCGGCTCGTTTTTGGCTCGATGCATGGTTGTAGACGATACACCCAGCTTATTTGCGGCATCTCGGAGAGATAGGTTAGGGTTTCGCTTGAAACTACCGGCAACTCTCTTTGTCGTCTCAGCGGCTTCCGGTTTTCGATTTCCCCCCGATCCAGACTTCCTGGCTGTCGACAAACGTTCCCCAAACACTTTAATTACATTTGTAACGGTTGATTTGGCAACTTTTAGCGATTTTGCCAACTTTGCGTGCGAGTAGCTCGGATTTTCGCGATGCGCGAGCAAAATTTTGATACGCTGCTCTTCTTGCTTGGACGGCATTTTGACAACTGAAGAGTGAATTCCAAAATCAAAATAGGAGCAACATTCTACACACACCTTCAAAATGAGGGGTGTTCAGGTTTTTTAAATGCAAAATTGAAAGAAATACGTCAAGTTGATATTGACCAAATTTTGACCGTATCGCCCTTTACAGTCAACTGATTACTTTTTCCAGCTGTTGCGATGCAGCTGGATATGTTGGCCTTAGTGTTACATAGGTGCACTACAGCTTAACGGATGTTGGCGTAAGTCCTCAGCTAGTTCACTCGTCGAAAACTTGGGGGTTGGTGACCCTGAGGAACTTTTGAAAATCTGTCCTTAAAACTTACGGCCCGCAGTATTTACGCCCACAATATCGGAAAACGTTGAGAAACTGATGAACAAAAATTATCTCCCAAAAGTTCGAAAAAATCTTGTAAATTCAGTGCACTTAGAAACTCAGGGAACTTATCAGAAGCTCGGTATACTTTTAAGATTTGACTAAGATTTTCCCGAGATTTAGCTAATCTCCCTGATGTCAAAGGAACATACCATAAAATCAGGGAACTTTCCAGAAATTAAGGGTTCTTCCTAGAAGTTCAGACAACTTTCCTGAAATTCAGATTGTTTCCTAGAAATCCAGGGAATTGTCCACAAGTTCAGGAAAGTTTCCAAAAGTAAAGGGTTCTTAACAGAAGTTCAAATAACTTTCCAGAAATTCAGGGGGCTTCTAGAAGTTTAGAAAACTTATCAGATTATTTTGGGTATTTTTTCAGAAGTTCATAGAACTATTCAAGATGTTCAGGGAGCTTCCCAAAAATTCAAGGAACTTTCCAGAAAATTAGAGAACTTCCAATAGAGAACAGTCAAGAAATTCATGAAGCATTTCAACAGTTTGCGGATCTTCCTAGAGGTTTAGTGAACTTCTTAGAGTTTCGTGAAACTTGCTAGATATATACAGAACTTCTTAGAAGTTCAGTGAACATGTAGAAGTTCAAGAAACTTCCTTGAAGTTCAGGGTTTCTTATGAATTCAAAAAACTTCTCAGAACTTCAGGAAATGCTCACTAAGATCATGGAACTCCGCCAAAGATCAGGAAACTTTCCGAAAGGTCAGCAAACATCTCAGACGTTCAGAGAACGTCCCAGAAATTTAGAAAATTTCCCAGAAGTTCAGGGAACTTTCCAGAAGCTCGAAAAAACTCCCGGATGTTCAGGGGATTCAGCACTTCAGGAAATTTCTCAGTAGTCCTGCGATTCTCCAAGAACTTCAGAAAACTTCCCCCAAGATCGGGAAATTTTCCAGAATTTCAGAAAACGTCCCAGATAAACAGGAAACTAGATTTTTTTAGCATTCGAAAAGTTTAGGAATTAAAAGCATTTTTACATTTTTTTGGGAGCTTCCTAGAACTTTGGGGATCTTTCCAGGTGATCGAGAAACTTTTCAATCGCTCCGAAAATATCCCAAAAGTTCAGCGTATTTAAGCTTCAAAAAGAACTTAAACTTCTTACTAATCGATAATTTTTCGAACCCAACCAAAACGAGAATAAATAAACCAACTACTTTTTAATCAATTTCATAGAATTTCCACCTTTTCACAATCTTGGAGATCATAATAAGTTCTTGTACGGTTTAACAACATCTCGGTAATGCTAACTTTTCCACAGAAATTCCACGGCTTCAAAGTTTTTTTTTTATCATTCGTAAGTTTTTTAAATATGTGTCATTTTTCTCGTAAGTTTTTTAAATATGTGTGATAGTCTGCTTTTTCTCACAGAACATGTACCTGCTGGAAGTTAAAACAACTTCTGGAAAGCGAAATCTGATTTTCTAAGTTCCCGTCATTTCCAGAAAGTTGTTTCTATTCCATGGACGATCAGTAAACTTTTTGGAAGTTCATCCAAGTTTCCAGAAACGTTAATAATGTTTCGGCAATTCAATGAACTTCTCTAAAGTTCCACCATTTCTCTTCTCGAAAGACAACGAGCGAACTTCATGATTATCTGGAAACTTCCATTTATTTTATTCAACTGCCGAGAAGTTTAATCAACTTCTGGCATGTTCATTATAGAGATTTCCACCCAATCTTGATAGATATTCTGAAGTTCATTTAATTAAATTTTTAAAGAGTGCGTTCTGTAAGTAACTTAGAAGCTTATATTAGTTCTGAAATGATGCAAAATAGATCCGGTATAAAACAAAATTTACAAACACCAGCGATGCAGCGATGTTTTGGCGTTTGGTCTAAACAAATAAATCCAAACCACGATTTGAACCACCGCTGAAGATGCCCTTAGAAGATCTGGCTACACGGCTGTAACAGGTGAGGCCAGAAATGAACTTATCTTTCAATGTATTTGAAGTTTGCAAATTGCGTCTGTAAGGGTGTTGACACATGGTGAAAGAAGCATTTGAGCAGCTGTGCTCATTGCAGTCAGACGTTGTTTGCCGGATTCCAGAGAAAAGAAAATGATTTGGACAAATTTTGGCTAGAACCAACAAGAAACTACCAAATTTG
The DNA here is from genome assembly GCA_034211315.2 of Aedes japonicus. Classification (NCBI taxonomy): domain Eukaryota; kingdom Metazoa; phylum Arthropoda; class Insecta; order Diptera; family Culicidae; genus Aedes; species Aedes japonicus. The sequence continues at coordinate 22,288 of JASCZW010003943.1, forward strand.
ACAACATTTGTTGAAAATTGGCTCATCCTGTCGCACAAAAAGGCGTATTTCAAATAAATGGAAAGTGTCTGGTGGTAAATCAAACTGGAAAAAGTTTGGGTACGAGTAATTTATATTAACTCATCTTAACAGTCGGGAAAATAAGGCAAAAATGCGGGAAAAATTCTGGAAAAATGCGGGAATTTTTATATTAAGATTGTGTTGCCACCCTGAATATGCCAGTTTTGCGAAGTGACTTGAGCAGGTGTGTGGAATCCATGATGTGGAGTCTATGTATATCATCACTGCGCTGTTGAACGCCTAACCCGTGAAGCACCATGACGAGTCAAACGATATAAGGCCTGTACTCGAAACAAATGCATCAGACAAAAGTTTTCGCCAAAAAAATATTTTAAATCTGATTTTCTTGAAACTTTCAGGGAATGAACTAATACGAATGGATTCTGTTTCCACATAATTACTTAATTCAAATTCCTTTTCATCGCTGAAAGCCCACACCTTTCCCTTTACATTTTGTGTAATGGTGGAGCCGACATTTTTGGTGACTTTCATCCATTCTTTCTTTAACTTCAGCTCGTTCTTAAGCACCTTGGACGATTTTCGAACTTTGGACTTCATTATGGCCCAAAATATTTCCACCGGACGAATCTCTGGTGAATTTTTGGGGTTGGCGGTTTTTGATACAAAAACAATGTTATTGTCTCTGTACCATTCCAACGTCGATTGCGCGTAATGGCATGATGCCAGGTCTGGCCAAAATTATGTCTTGCCTCTGTGAAACTGCAGACGCTTCTGGAGGCACTCGGAGCGGTAAATTTCGCTGTTGATAATACCCGTTGTGATGTACGGTTTACTCAGTTAACCCCTCTGTCATATGGCCTGCCAGAGCAAATATTTTTTGGCGAATTTGTCCACTTTCTTCTTCCTTATGTCTTCCGAAACATCAAACTGTGATTTCGCAACGTAGAACTCCAGCACCGGTATCTGCTTTGCATCTGCCTTGATGTAGGTTACGTCATCCATAACCACACACATCGGTTTCGTTAACCACTTTCGATACAGCTTCTTTGCGCGGGATTTGGCCACCGTCTTTTGTTGATCACGCCGGTTCGGTGCGTTGTGGACCTTGAATACACGAACCCCAGCTCGTTTCATGGTATGCTGAATGAACCAGGTGGAACACTTTGCCTTCAGAGCCGCGTCACGAATCGAAAGGTTCGGATTACACTTGAAACAATCCAACACCTTCTGGGCCTTCACAGGGTCAGCTGTCTTCGATTTTCTTCCACTTTCAGCCCACCACTCGGTCGTCTGGGACTCCTTAAACGATTTCATCACCTGAGATATAGTTGTATACGGTATTCCCAGTTGTCTTCCGATCCATCTCATGGTCGCAGTCGGATTTTCCATGACGGTGCGCAAAATTCTCCGGCGATTTTCTTCTTGTTTCGATGACATCTCAATAACCAGTGAGTCGATTGTTATGAAATTTTGCACATGTAAACAACTCCAAACTAATCATACACAGATTCTCATAAATTTTTTACCCACGAACAAAAAAGTTACACACAAATAAACATGGTGCATTTCTTTCGAGTACAGGCCTTACTTGAATCTACATCCTGATGGGCAGTTAATCACCGATTCAATTATTTTCTTACTCAAACCTCTCGCAGAACTCATCGCGATGATGTTATGACAGCACAACAAAATCTCCACTCACTGCCAAAGTAGCACGACTTGGTTTGGTCAATGATGACACGATGACAGAGGCCCTGCCGCTTGGACCCTCTTCGGCGCTTGAGATAACACGCGAGCTGGATGGCGCGCCTTTTGCGTTGGACTTAGCGCCAGGGCCTCTCTCTTTACAGCCAGCCGGAGCTGGTCGCATGGATGGACCCTCTGACCCCGCCGCCACGTTCGCGTGGGTTCGCTTCCCCACTGGGACGTCCGACACTATACGCTTCTTAGAAGTGCCAGGTGCCGTTTCGCCCGGGGACTACCTAGCCCGCTTGGAGGTCCCTGCTCCCATGGATAGGGTGGACGATGCTTCCGTCTGGGTCTGCTCCGAGGCTATATCCCTCGCCCTTTCGGTGGCTACTAGCCGTGCCAACTCTTTGGCACTTTGCCCAGCTAGGAGCTTGGCTTCCAGCTCTTCTCTCTCCTTGCATGCAGCCTGCACTGTCATGCGTAGCCTAAGAAGGTTCAGTTTGAGGTTCTTCGCAATGTTGTTACGCGATGACGTGAAGGCAATAATCGCGTCCAATTGCTCAGACACCTCCAAAACTTTAGGAAAGGTGTCACCGCACGTTTCGCTCACGCCCGGTCCCAACGTTTTACGCGGTGGAGACCTCACTAGGCCGCCTTTAGCGAACGGATTCGCTTTCTCCTGGGTTTTCTTCGTGTCCTCTATGTTGTTGGGCCCCCCTCCAGCCGCTATCCTAGCCCACGTGGAGTAGCCGCTATTGTGATCCCATGGTTGTCTATGCAAGCAGGGAGGCCATGCGAGGGTTGGCACGGCCCTTCATGGGGAATCGAGTGCAGAGCCGAATCAGCGTAAGGTATAGGGTCATCTGAGCCTACTCTCGCCCGACTGCCGAGGTCGGGCGGTGCAGAATGGAATGTACTGGAGGCCTGCTGAAGCCTCGCCATTTCCTGCTCGGTGTCACTCGGCAGTCCTGCGGGAGACTCCACAGACGCCAGCCCGAATACAACGGTACCACTCATTATTCTTTTCGCAGCCAGTTGCCATAATTGGGGTTTTACTGGGATCCTCCCCAATGCCGTAAGGCGCTCCTTCCGCAGTCCGTTAAGCTGAAAAGGGGAGCTTAACGTCTCCAAGGTGCACTTAACTGTGTACTTAACTCGTGCTATTACAAATTTTGTTCTTGTTCACGATTATATAAATGTTTTATTCAAAGTATGCATGCTTTTCAATATCCTAATTTGTACTTATTGAAATAGACATTCATAATTTCAATAAATAAAAAAAACCTAATTCTAGAACACTAAAAACAGAACTACAAACTATTTCCACTCGGCAAACTTCTGAAGATTTCATTTCCAACGGTAACACATTGAAAAACATTTATTCTCACTTTCGCATTCAATTGTTGTTAAATCGCCCCCCTATTTGTATGAGATAGGAAGTCTAGGGAGTCAAAGTTGAGAGATGTAAAGGAAGATACCAGTTCTTACACGTTTGAGGATTGGCCATACGTGCTTTCTGAAGAAGGAGCCACCGTCCAATTGTGAATGTTGCGGTGCGGTGATGAATGCCAGAAATGAGTGAACGATTTGCAGAAAATTGACATTGGAACTAGCCCTCGCAAATACGGGAGAACAAAAAACACAAATGCTAAATTTTCTGAGGGTAATCAGGAAATCGAAGGAGCTGATGAAGAAAACCAAGAAAGTTGAAACGTGTTCGATGGTAATTCGGACGAATGAACAGAAGCGAAAAAAGAAACTGCGATCGCATCAACAACGGAAGAAGAACAAGTGGAGTAGAAGAAGCTAACATGAGGAAGAAAATTGTGGTAATAAGCCTCAGAAGAAGAACAGCGAAGCGGCTGAAGTTGAAGAATACAAATCGAAGAAGAGAAATTTAAAAGCAGAAGCACAAGAAGTTGAAGCACTAGTGGAAAAAGCGAAACAGAAGGAAAAGCGTGGAAGAAGACAAGCAGATGAAGAAAAGTGAAAGAAAAAAGTCAAAAAAGAAGAGAGAAAAAGAAGAAGGATAAGTTGAAGAATCGTAAGAAGCAGGAGAAGTTGAAGTACACATACTGGAGAATAGAAGTAGAGCAGTAGAGAAACGTAAGGAAAGATGTTGTGGAAGAAAAGTTGAAGAATAAGAGTTGAAAAAGGAGGAAGTGAAGAGGAGTGGGGAAAATACAGGAGAGATTGTATAGAGACTGTTCCACAAAGTATAAGCACACTTTCAAAATAACAAAAAAGTCATCTAGTTTTTTTTATTTAATAATTTTATTTGGCAAATCATATTTGTATTTGTGTTTTATATGAAATTTTACTCTCGTTTAATCAAAATATTTAATCATAGCCAAGACTCCTACCTTTTCCTCGAACATGACCCATTAACTTCTGTACAGTGGTACTTCCCACCATTTTGACCATTTTTGGCCACCCTTTTTTAAATTTTTGGATGTCGTCCGCTGGTTTTATGAATTTTCGAAGCTTTGCTTTGGTTAAAGCCCAAAAAGTCTCGATTGGCCGTGCCTCCGGGCAGTTCGTCGGGTTCATGTCTCTCGGCACGAAACATACATGTTGACTTTTGTTTCATTCTAAAGTTTCCTTTGCGTAATGACATGACGCCAAATCAAGCCTAAACACTACTTGACCTTCGTGCTGCCTGATCATCGGCAATAATTGCTTCTGGAGAAATTGCTTAGCGTATTTCTGAGTGTTCATCGTCTCCGTTATGATGTACGGACTAGATGTTTTACCACACTCGCATATTGCCTGCCAAACCATAACATTCTTACCGAATGTTTCGGTAAAAATTGCCTTTTCAGTTTCGGGGATGTCTTCGTCTTCGCTTACAGTATAGAATTGTGGTCCGAGAAGCATTTTGAAATCTAGTTTCACATACGTTGCATCGTCCATCATTAAACACCCAGAATTTCTACACAATAACGAATCGTAGAGTTTGCGGGCCCGTGGTTTCACGGACGCCGCCTGTTTTGGGTTCCTTTTGGGTTTTTTTTTCTGCTTTCGGTATGTTTTTAGCCTAAGTCTTTCTTTGGCTCGCATGACGTTACTCGACGAGGTCCCTAGTTTTTCCGCAACATCCCGAACGGAAGTCGCTGGTTTTAGCTTGTAGGCATCCTTGATCTTTTTATCGATATCCGGACTAACAGGACCGAGTTTTGATAGGTAACACAAAACTGAGCAATTTTTTGATGCTGTCATTCAGAAATGTGCAAACACGCAGCCAAAACATGTTGAAATATTTCATTATATTCAAAGTGACCGTTAAAATAAGGTGTGCTTATACTTTCTGGAACAGTCGTTATGCTACGCCCTAGCATATACAAGGGAGCAAACAACACCAACGCAAAATTTTCTAAAGGAAACAAGACTGTTCAGACAAATCTAGGGTTTTTTTTTCATTAGGGCGAATCTGAAATTGAGAGACTCTCTTTGGTTACTTTCTCTTTCATTCATATTCCATTCAGCTTTATGTTTTTCATTCTACTATTTCTAGAGTATAATAGCCAGTACTGTTGTGTTTCTATCTGTACTAAAGAATCCCTCAAAAGTTGTATAATGGCGCTGTAATAAATGAAAGAGAGCGAGAGAGGGGAGAATCTCTCATTGTTAGATTCGCCCTATTGAAAGAAAATGCTAGAAATGTAGTGAAATCACGAAATGGAAGAAGTCGATAAAGAAAACGAAGAAAGCTGAAACGTGTTCGATGCTAATACGGACGGACGAACAGAAGCGGAAGAAGAAACGGCGATGGAAAGGACAACGGAAGAAGAACAATTCGGAAAGAAAAGGGAAACAAGAGTAGCCAAAGAAGAGAAACGCAACCAAATGGGTAGAAAAAGAAGATGAAGACAAAAAAACATTACAAGATGGTGACAAGTGGAATATATCGAAAAAAGAAGGAGAAGAAGAAAATAATAATAAATGAAGCAGAGAGACTCATATTTATGATTTTTGTGCTAACGAAAGAACATTATTACACTCAACGGAAACACGACGCGAGTACGGACACAACACTTGTATTCCGGCTTTTTTTGTACACGGCTACTGACATTGATTGAAAATTGAGTTGAGTTCAATCAAACTGCGACGAAAGTAGAGGACTCACAATAGATGTCACCTTATTGGATAGACTGCGTGAAATTGTTTAATATTTGAGTAAATATAAGTAAGAGTGACATTTACCCAAATCTGCTATTTTCTTCAGTCTATAAGTAACTCAACTTTCAGTGCTTCTAAATCGAATTTGACTAAATCTTGGATCGATCTAAGTGGCCGTCTACGTCTAAATTCTGCATCTCTGTATCATTCTCCTGAGAACCGGATATCAAACATATACGTTTACGTATACACCCAGCATCAGGAGGTGATAATTGTTTCATCTGTTTGTGGTGCTCGAACGTGTGGGCGAGCTAGTTATTTTGAAAGATAATATGTTATTAGGTCATTGTTTGAATTTTTTACTCTCGACCTAACGAAAATTTTATCGAGGGATAGAGGATAGTTGGTAAAGATGGATGGATATTTACAGCTTGAAAGCGAAACATACGATTTTAATAAATTTCAGCTCGTTCTGTTAACATGAACTATAAAATATCATACAAGTTGTTATAATAGCATAAAATACTTAATTGATTCCTAAAATAGGATTTGGTTTGCAACAGATACTGTCCATCTTTTCAACCACGTCTATTTCTAGCGAAATTCTTCTAATTTTTAGGTACGTTTCATAAAAGCTTTTGTAATCGTGACAATATTCGAGCGATCAATAAGTTCGAGTTTTAATATGATTTTGTCTGTACATTTGTGGCATTTTCGCTGTGCATTTTGTTACGTTGTGTTGTTTTGATCAAATGGATTCATCATTTGTTAAAGAGGACAAAGAAAATGTGTCCGAAAAAGTACGAAACGGACTGCGTTCGGGGAACGCGGGTCTGAGTTTCACCCTGGATCACAATTTCAAATTCAGTCTGAAAACATTTGGGTTGACCAACTGTTTGCGACACATCAAGAACTCTTACCTGGAGTGTTATAATGTGTTGAAGTTGGGAAATCAGATTTCCGAAGATCAAAGCGCCTCACGAGGTAAATAAAACGCACTAAAGGGGAAGCAGTGGTGACTGAGAGAATGTCAAAACAGTATCAAAAGTTGCAATTGTATTTGTTCGATAACACAAATTTAAGATATGTATTCAACCATGGTTTTCGAATATTTTGTGAGTTCAACCGACAATATATGGTAATCTGAGATGTGCTAGGTCATACAAACTTTTCTTGAGTTAAAACTTAGAATCTACAATTTTATTTTTTTTTTAATTTTATTATTTTCCGTTGGCCTTTTTCCTCCCATGGTGACAATCATCGACGCCAGAGAGACGACTCCACCACCTAGACCCTACTCTAACGACTCATGAATATGAACCGGGACCAACGGCTTTGCTGCCCTTCCGAAGGAAGACGTGACCAGATTTTTTCGCCTCAGAAAAACCACCGACGTTGACTGGGATTGAACCCAGACCCATTGGGTGCCAGTAGCAGTCACGTTTACCACTACACCACCGACGCCGACCCGAATCTACGATTGTATCTAAAGATTTTTTGACTGTACAAAGTTGTGTTATGTATTCAACCACGTACAATGAACCTTCTAAATTAGTCTTGCAGCCTTCAGTTACAATTGGTCGGGGTTCAGCCAAATCGCTCCAAGCGCCTATCGAAAATTATCACTTATGTCCGACATATTCAAACAGAACTTTAAAATTTGAAGATGAACCAGATCAGTGGTTCTTGAAATTTGTATTCAATTTAATTAATCAATTTAGGTGATCCATCTTCATAATGCACCAAAAATATATTCGTTGAGGACTGTATCGGATCAGTTACGAGGAATGACTCATATGTCTCTTGGTGCAATCTGGCAAAACCCCAACAGATTATAGATCCTAAGATCTGAACTGCATAATAGTTTGGATGACCTAGAACCCTACCCGAAGATCCAGTGAGCATGGTTGAATACATATCTTAAATTTGTGTAACCTGAAGAGCTACAATTAAAATTTCAGATCCTAATTTTTGAGCTCCAGAACTGCTGGGATGACCTATAACATCCCAGATTATCTCATAATTTCTGTTGTTTTTCCAGAGGATTAAATGAACATTTTTAATACATATCACTAATTAGTATAGCTGAAAAAGCTACCGTTACAATTGTAGATCCTAAGTATAAATCATCTCGAACATCTCTGATTCTTCATAGTGCCGGTTGACCTTTTGAAAGATTAAAATTACTTAATTGATTATATATCGCCAACTTGTATACCTAAAAAAGGTACAATAACAAATGTAGATATTAAGTTTTGAACTCAAAAACAGTTTAGATGACCTAGAATATCCCAGATTTTCTCAAAATGTCTGTTGACCTTCCAAAAGTTTCAGTGAACATAATTGAACACATGTCGTAACTTTGTATTGCCGAAAAAGCTAGTTTCAACTGTACCTACGAACTTTTTCATGTTATGGATAGGTTCAAAATCATGTTTAAGCATATATTTTTTTATTTTTCCCTCATTTTCAACAAATTTGCCGAAGATAGTGTTCGTTTTTGTCCAGTTTGTGATTTTTTACAGGCATTTTTCTGCAAGGTGAAGTCTATCTACAACAAATTTTATAATTGCTCAGATCAGTTATTTGTTTGACAGCAACAACTGATTGTCCCTTTTGTTCATGTTGCTGATAATGCAATGTTGTTATCGGCAGTGTGTTGCAATTATGACAAAACGTTTTTTTATCGCTGTTACATGAAAACAAGGACATTGCAACCTGTGTGCGAGTCACAACATTTTCTCAAAGCAACTTGTCTCTTTACCATCATCGATACAACATTTTGTTGTTTTCCTTCGTGTTTTGTTGTAATACATTAAAGTTACAACATATCATTGTTGCAGAGTGAAAGAATAACGGGTGTATCACTTGTCATAATAATCGTATGTTTTTTGGTACAACAAGAGAATATTTGACACACTGTTGAGAAGAGATGCTGTGAAAAAAAAGTTTAGGAATAAGAGAAGGGAGGAAATGAAGAGGGGTGCGGAAAAATACTGGATAGATTGTATTTGAAGATGTCAATGAAAGAGTTAATTTTGTTAGACACGAATGTACCATTCTGCTGTAAAATGTCACTAAAAACACAATAAATAGTTCAGGAAACGTTTCCAGGCTCCCACCATTTTCGTCTTCTAAACTCATCCAATCTGCAACAAACTTACTCCGTCGTTTAAAGTATTCTTATCCGTTTCCCTAAGGAGTGTATCGAAAATAAGCTATCCACAAACTTTCTTTCAAATTATGTTGAAAACCGATATTTTATTCATACAAAAAATTGATCCTTTATTGTACGAGGTTAAACTTCAACATAACGAAGACCGGATGAAATTTAAGTTATTTCTTCACGAATTTTCGAACTTTGGATCAAATGCACTTCATCAAGTTCCGGACAAGTGTTGCATCGCATTTTTTAAACGCTTGAGCCCAACTTTGTTTGAACTCCTGCATGTTTCCAGCTGCCTTACCAGTCTTCTTGAAGACCCTCTTCACGATTACCCAGTAACATTCGATGGGTCGAAGCTGGGCAATTTGGTGGATTGATATTTTTCTCAACGAAATCTATACCCTTTTCCGCAAGCCAATTGAGAGTGGTTTTGGCATAGTGAGCTGACGCTAAATCCAGCCAAAACAGTGGAGGTGTACTATGCTTCTTATATAAAGGCAAGAATCTCTTCTGGAGGCACTCGGATCTATAGATTTCCGCATTTATAGTTCCGGTAGTGAAAAAAATGATTGACTTCAAACCACAGGAACATATTGCTTGCCATACCAGTACCTTTCGACCGAATTTCTCCACTTGAATCGACCTGTCCGCATCGCTCACATCCTCCCCAACGACGGCAGTAAAGTATTGTGGACCTGAAAGGGTTTTTTAGTCCTCCTTTACATAGATCATCAAAACGTTACATTACATCGTCCATCAAAACGCATGCATCCGGACGCTACAAAAGACACGAATACAATTTCCGGGCCCTTGTTGCTGCTCGCTTCTTCTGTTCTGCACGAGATTTTCTGCTTCTTGTAGGTCTTCAGGTGGTTTCGCCTCTTGATACGCTGGATCATTCCGACACTCGTTCGTGCTTTTTTGACCAAATCACGTATTGACATTGATTTGTTCTTCATGATTAGAGATACCACTTTCTGCTCCAGTTTCGGGTTGGAAGAACCGGGTTTTCGGCCTCTTCCTGGTAGCGCATCCAAAGAATAGTGTTCCCCAAACTTACTAATGATGGTTTTAACACTCGCATGATGAATTCCAAACCGCCAGCCATGTGTCCAGAATCTTAATTTTCACTTCCTTTTCAATACGCGGCATTTTGAAAACGCAGAATTTGAACCGCACATACAAGTAAACAAAAGAAAACTGACAGTCAAACGCACAACATGCAGTGTTCAGAGCATAAAAAACCATCACAAATACATGCGTACAACGCAAATGCATGTGGATAGCTTATATTCGATACACTCCT
>JASCZW010003944.1:0-40573 GCA_034211315.2 Aedes japonicus
CTAGCTATCCGTAATAATAACTTCTGAAAGGTTGGCCAAGCTGAAATAAGCTTGCAATACAAATAAAGGCGTCATAAAGTATCGTAGCTTTTGGTATGACGACTTTTTGTTATTAATGTTCAACCGAGAAATTCAGCTAATCTCCCATCAAAATTTTTGGACGTCAGTTTTCAAACGATAATTTATTCGATATTTACTACCGAAAAACGAATTCGGTCATATCATTCTCTTTCCATAATTTTCCCAGTTTCGAGTGTAGATATTTGAACAACAGATAGAAACGCACCTTGTTGGATGTGGATATCTTGCTGAAGTAATTTTCCCTACCATCTGTTTATTTAAGAACCAGTTCTGTAAAAGCACTTTTGATACAGCTTTGGATTAACGTAAATAGATAAACAAACTGGCTGTGCAAGAGCAAGTTTTCATCGCGAAAATAAAATCCCCACAAAGCAAAATCGGATTTTCCTATTTCTGCAATAATAAACTAACCGATTGCTGTCCGATTGTCAATTATATTCACAGTTATCATTGCACAGGGAATAATTGTATGATCCAATTATTTAATTAGCTGTGATGTTTGTGTATTTTGTAAAAAGTTGTCGACTTGTGATATATTGAAAATACTTGATTTACAAAGAACTGACGGTTTTTCTTGAGGCTTTCAGACTACGAGATATTTTAAGTCTTCTTTTTCTTCACCGGATCAGAAATAAGGAAATCATCAGAACCATCAGTAAGTGTTTATTTCTACCAGTGTTCACTGGTCTAGAATGCAAATCTGGAATGAAAACTAGATTTGGAATTTTGAAACATTAGAGCAAAGTTGTCTCTAATAGTGACCAAAACAATAGTCATAATTAGTTGCAGCAACTTGGTTGTGACCTAATTGAGTCACATTGAAGTAACTTTTACTGGTTTGCAACAAATGTGATACTAGGGGAGGTCTTTCTTAGAGCTTCAAGACATTTAGTTGGATGATGTTTGATTGAATGGACATTTTAAAAAATTTGGACATGCAATTTTAAAATGCTTTCATATCCAAAGTGGGTTAATTATTCTTGTAATAAGTTACTGTAATAAGTTTTCATCAAACTGAATTTTTCAAGAAAAAATCATTCTTCCGATAACTACTTACATTTTTATAAACAACCGGTGCCGGTGGTGTAGTGGTAAGCGTGACTGCTACTTTTCACCCCAGTGGGTCTGAGTTCAATCCCAGTCGAGGTCGGCGGGATTTTTCTGAGACGAAAAAATCTCTGGTCACGTCTTCCTTCGGAAGGGAAGTAGAGCCGTTGGTCCAGGGTCATGTGTTAAGGAGTGCCATACCTTGGCCCTGGTGGTGAAGTTGTCTTGCTTGGGTCGATGGTTGTCACCATGTTCTAAGAAAATAGGCCGACGAAAAAGAAAAAAAAAACATAATAAATTATGTTTTACATCTTTTCCAAAGAACAATTTGAACAAAGAAAGCAAAATGGAAACGTTAGGAAAAAATCGAAAAATCAACGATATTGTTGTTATAAAATGTTGAGCGGAAGTATTGGCTGTAGGCTCAGCTGTTGGGCGTTTTATAATAATCATCAATCATCGGCTTTTTAACGAGCTGTGTTAAAACATCTTTAAAGTAGTGTAACGAGCGAACTAGCTGTGTAAGTCCATAGATTCTCGAAAATCATTGCAGTTGTGAATTGTAATCAAAATATTCATTGCGCATAAAATAACCTCATGATTAAGTTATTTATTTAGTTATAATGCTTATGTTTCTAGCAGAAAGTATTCGTCTATTCTCGGAAAAGTTCTCTAATACACTCTTAAAAATAATGAATATTATGAGTGACGTAATCCTAGGTTCACTTCAATTTTTAAAAGCTCAATGATAAACAAGACTCAATTGCATGATCTATTTGATGTATCGTTAAATCCATACTTGAATCCTAAAACAATAAATACTTTCACACTCAAAGTCACGTTCCGGATCCTACTTTTACAACAGTTTCTAAAATATACACCATTACCTCAAATTTAAGTCCGTAATGCGTCAAAAAATACCCATTCGACTCAATATTGAGATTTAAAAGCCTGAAATTTACATGATCGTTGTCTTTGGTTTTTTGAAAGCAGTCGGTCCCACAAATTACAAATTAAAGTTGCAGACTTGCGAAATAAAAACGCAGCGTACCACGAGTTCATTTGATTATGACATTCATCAATGTGGCATGGCGACAACTTCAAGCAACCTTAAATATTTTACATCTTACATATCTTACACGAATATGTTTCTAGTAGTGAGCTCCTGCTTTTGAGCTTCAGGACATTTAGTAGGATGACATTATTCATTCCCAAAGTGGCCCAAAGTTCTTTTCTTTAAATTAAGCTTTATAGAAAAGTATTGTCCTTCCAATTACTGCCTACATTATTATAAATGATGCTTAAAATCTTTTCAAATGAACAATTTCAACAAACGATGCAAAATTACAAGGTAGGATTGAGAAATAAATGTGAATATATTGTTGTTATATTGGCTGTAGGCTAATCGGAGGGACTTTGACAATTATAGAGTAATACAATATTTGGCATAAACTGTGGCAACTTGTGCCAACTTCAAGGAACTTTAGTCCCTTTTTTTTAACGGGATGGAAAATCTGCTCACAGACTTCTGACGAACTGAGGGTGTGGGGATGAGGATGCCAACTCCTCGACCCACTAAAAACCCACCCGTGCCTCTTACCTTGCCTTGCCGACCCCCCCCCCCTCCCCCCGGGACCACCTTTCAGTATTACTTCGGGGAGGGGGCTATTGTGCGTTAAGCACCCGCTTGTGTCTAACTACTTAGGGCTTTGGTAGTTTATTTATCCCTCTGACCTGTCGCTGGTCGTTTCGCCACTTGTCTTGTAGCTCTAAGACATTCTGGGAGGCCGCCGTTTTTACCGCGTCCCAAGTGTACTGTTCTTGACACATCCTCTGGACAAGATTGTCCGGAGTCGTATCCTGACCGCTCACGGTCATCATGTTGTTCCTCGCGTCGTTGAATCGAGGGCAAACGAAGAACACATGTTCCGCAGTTTCGTCAGCTTCCGCGCATACGGGGCACGGTCTGCCCGTACTTATGCAGATACTGTCTGAAGCAGCCATGGCCCAACAGTATCTGTGTCAAATGGAAGGTTACTTCCCCATGACGCCGCTCGACCCATCCAGATATTTCTGGAATTAGTCGGTGGACCTTTGGTGGAATTATTCCACTCCCTCTGCCACCTAGCCATCGATGTAGTTCTGGTGGTCCTGCGTATTCCTCTTGTGCCCCTTTGCTCAAAGCACTCCACCAGCTCTTTATTGTGATGTTAAGGGGTGATATACAATTAGGACGAGCAAAAAAAAAACATTTGTCAAAAAAATTTTAAGGGGACGTTTTTACTCAAATCAATCGGATCTTTTTAAAAAATTTTCATCGAAATGGCGGCCATTAAAGTGCGTTGAAAAGGTCGTTGTAATTTGCTTGTGCCGGCTCTCCTGGTCGCAGTTATGATCTGAAACCTGCTAACTCAAAAAAAAAAAAATTACATTAATTACGTTTACAGTTAGTAAATAAATTTGAAAAATAAGTAAAAATAAAAAAATTGCACTTTTGGTGCCCCTTTTTTGAAAAAAGTAAAAAAATTTCCACCATTTTATAACATTTTTCCATATTTATTAATGAAACATTACAATAATTTTCAACTCATATAGAAGGTAATACTATAATAAAGAAATCCTAAAAGTAAGTCAGCGTAATCGAATAATTAGTTTTCGGCATAAATGCTGTTTTGAGAAAAACGCGTTGAAAATAGGTCTTCTCGGTCAAGCGTCTCTTTATACCTGCTGCGCGCGAAAAAGGCGTCTTCGAAAAACGAAGAAAGGAAACACTTGGAGTTCAAATTTCGAAAAAAGGTTTCAAGAGCGGGAAATTTACTAACTTTTTATGCAAAAGAAAATAAATATTTTTTTGGTCATTCTAACTGTATATCCCTCCTAAATGGGCATCATCCCTGCTAAAACGCATACCGCGTCGCGTGACACTGAGCGGTCCCTCTAACACTGTTGCTGTGTAGTCCTGTTTATAAGGAGTGTATCGAAAATAAGCTATCCACAAACTTTTTTCAAATTATGTTGAAAACCGATATTTTATTCATACAAAAAATTGATCCTTTATTGTATGATGTTAAACTTGAACATAATGTAGACCGGATAAAATTTAAGTTATTCCTTCACGAATTTTCGAACTTTGGATCAAATGCTCTTCATCAAGTTCCGGACAAGTGTTGCATCGTATTTTTTGGACGCTTGAGCCCAAATTTTTTTGAACTCCTGCATGTTCCCAGCTGCCTTACCAGTCTTCTTGAAGACCCTCTTCACGATTGCCCAGTAACGTTCGATGGGTCGTAGCTGAGGGCAATTTGGTGGATTGATATTTTTCTCAACGAAATCTATACCCTTTTCCGCAAGCCAATTGAGAGTGGTTTTGGCATAGTGAGCCGACGCTAAATCCGGCCAAAACAGTGGAGGTGTACTATGCTTCTTATATAAAGGCAACAATCTCTTCTGGAGACACTCAGATCGATAGATTTCCGCATTTATAGTTCCGGTAGTGTAAAAGTGGTTGACTTCAAACCACAGGAACATATTGCTTGCCATACTCAGTACCTTTCGGCCGAATTTCTCCACTTGAATCGACCTGTCCGCATCGTTCACATCCTCCCCAACTACGGCAGTAAAGTATTTGACCTAGAAGGGTTTTTGAGTCCTCCTTTACATAGGTCTCATCGTCCATCAAAACGCATGCATTCGGACGCTGCAAAAGACGCGAATACAATTTCCGGGCCCTTGTTGCTGCTCGCTTCTTCTGTCCTGCACTTTGTTTCGAGATTTTCTGCTTCTTGTAGGTCTTCAGGTGGTTTCGCCTCTTGATACGCTGGATCATTCCGACACTCGTTCCTGCTTTTTGGCCAAATCACGTATTGGCATTGATTTGTTCTTCATGATTAGAGATACCACTTTCTGCTCCAGTTTCGGGTTGGAAGAACCGGGTCTTCTGCCTCTTCCTGGTAGCTCATCCAAAGAATAGTGTTCCCCAAACTTATTAATGATGGTTTTAACACTCGCATGATGAATTCCCAACCGCTTCGCCAATTTTCGCATAGTAATACCCTTCTCACTTAGCCATGTGTCCAGAACCATAATTTTCACTTCATTTTCAATTCGCGACATTTTGAAAACGCAGAATTTGAACCGCACAATCAAGTAAACAAAAGAAAGCTGACAGTCAAACGCACAGCATGCAGTGTTCAGAGCATAAAAAACCATCACAAATACATGCGTACAACGCAAATGTATGTGGATAGCTTATATTTGATACACTCCTTAGTCACTTTGATTCAATTTGCCAATAACTCGTTCCAGAAGCTGATTTACAAAATTTTATGTGCGGTGAAATTGTTATGCTTGATTGATTTCACAATGCATTGTTGTAACTTCAATATCTATTCACTTAGTCTGCCATCGAAAATCATTTGCATATTATAGTGAATATAACACTTTCAGCATCACAGTTAGGGCAATGTACACATTCAGATGGTTTACAGAAATCTATTAAATCTTATCGAATTCCCAATAGCTGAACGGTCGGTAATCCGATTTAACGGATTTCGGCAAAATTTTACTGAAATCCGGTAATTTTTTTTACAGATAATTGAAATTTTTGAATAAGTGGTTCAAGGTTTTATTTTTTATTTTTTAAAAAGTGATCAAATGAATTTTAAATTCTCCTAATTTCCCAATCACAATCGTTCTACTAATACGCTCAAAAAAGTTTTTTTTTAAATAGTGTTTAAAAATAAGTGAAAGAGTAAAATTTCACCGAAATCCGTTTACTCGAATCATAGAATGTTCAGCTGTTGAGAATTTGGTAAAGTTTTACAGATTTCTGTAAAAAATCTAAGAGTGTACTGTTGAAAAAATTAGCTTAGTCATCCAAAAGGTTTAATTAAACCATAAATTATATTCAGTTTCTGATACAAATCGGTAAATTCGGTAAAAGAGAATATAATAAGCACCGGATATTAAAGCCGCAATTAATTGTTGTCAAGACAGTTTAACGGTTCAAAGACTACTGAGAGAAAGAGTTTGTTCGTCAAACACAGTCAAACACGGTGGCATCTACCTATCCGTTAAATTGTTATTAAACTCGAGACGGCCGTGAGTGATCGATTCTATCTCCATAACTTTAGCTTCAAGATAACTAATGTAAATAAATATGAAAACTTTGCTCTGTAAAGTTGATTCGATTGAACCTGTGAAAATAAATGATTTATAACAAAACAAATTGCACAACGAGGTTACAACGTTCATCGCGAGTCCTTTGCTCTTCTGACTTAATTTCTTGAATTTTTCGCACTTTTCGATGACATTGAAACAGAATGTGAACAATACGTACAGATGGAAAATTACTCATAGTTTCTATTATTTTCCGCTTATTGCAAAACAGTTAGACAATTTGCGTCATAGCAATTTCAACGTGGATAACCTTTAGCGCTCAAAAATCACCGATGGTTTTGCAGGTTGAAAAACTGATAACTTTTTCAAGCATTGTTCATACTTATCATTGATATTTCCGCAGAAAGGTGATAGAAAGTTAACGCAATATGCATTAGCATGATGAAAAATTATTTAACGCTTGTTAAGCCGGATTTTTTTTCCTTTCGAGTATGAGTGCGTAAGAAAACTTTAGATTTGCATACAACCATTTTTCGTTGATTTTAAAAGCGATAAAACTCAAAACACGTGAAGGCTGAAATTATTGCACCACACCTTAACACTGCAATGTTTCGCTTGAACTGAATAAAGAAAAAAAACAAAGTATTTTGTAATGTATTCAAAGCCTCCTACGAATTGGGTTCGAATCGGGGCAAATCGATTCGCTCTGTACCTATTTCTCACTTACACGCATACACAGTCAGATGTGAGCGTTACCTTGTGCAAGCTATTTCGATTCTATTCGCTTCCATTCTGTATACATTCTACAAATTCGTTGAAAATAGAATTGAGCAAAATCTGGCAGCTGATTGTTCAGTGATGAATTGGACTATGCTTATGTTCATGTTTTTTCAGTGCCTAATTTTTAGTGAGTTGAACAGAATTCGACCCGCTTTTATAACTCTTCCCTAAAATATAATTCAACATTTACCTTTTCAAACTCACATAATGGTAACCTAAGTAATACCAACTACATCTTCTAGATCAGTAATCTAAAAATGTTGCTGTACAAGAGTATTAAGAATGAAATTTAAAAATTATGTTGTCATATAAAAGCGGCGGGGCAGTCAATGACATCTAGCAAATGTGGACAAAACTGAAGAAACGCGGTGATTCCGTCCATTATGCGGGTGCTGATGGGCTCCATCAAGAGGAAGGTTAGAGATTTCGTTTGGACTGGAGAAATGTAACCATCTAATGGGCTTTTAAAACTCATTTAAAGGCAAAGTACAGATAAGACAATCACAACAGAACAAGAATTGAACAAAGCATGAGTCAATGTTGAAAACTTGTTGGTTCAAACGTTGTAGAAAATCTCATGGAGAGTCTTAAGAAAAAAGTTAAAACATATTTGGAGTTTAAGTTAGATAAAGTGACCGTGGAAAAACTTGGTGACGATGTATTGTTTGATTCTCCGAAAATTTGAGGACAATTGGTTGAAAGAAGGATTTTTAGTAAAGTGTTTTAAGTGTTGCAATTTTAACGTGGACAACCTTTGATCAGAATTTAGGAATACCTGAACGAAAAATATGTTCAGTTCAAATTTATTAATTTACACGAGAAATTACGTCTTTCAACAAAAATAAGAGAAGGCAAATAAAGATTTCCAGTAAAATTATGTCTCCCGAAGCCAAAACATTCGTTACTCGAAAAAAGTTGTTGTCCAAATACTCGCCCTCTAATTTATTCTTTCGTTCTTCTTAATGACGCTTGCATGTATCGGTCTCAGGGCATTACCATTTTTTTAGAAGTGTTAAGTATCAAGTCATCAAATATCAAAACCATTTATGTCAAGAAGTACAATCACCCAATCACCCAATATTTACTCATTGTGCAAAAAAAAAGGTTTTTTTTAGTGCTATTACTCTATCAATTTATATAAAAATCTGGAAAGATACTGCAGTTCAATATAATATATCTCTCTAATCGTAAAATATATCCCTCTAATCATAAAATTCATAAATATTTACACCTCTTGTTTTGAAAAACAAAAGATGCACTTCCACCTAATCGAATTTGGTACTTTCTTCGATGGGTCAATGTTGGTCCACTAGGCTATTGCATGCGTTTTCAGAGAGCTGAAATCAGAGGCCATGTTTATAAATACGTTGCAGTTTTTGCAAAATTTCAACAGTTTGCAACTCCAAAATTTGTTGACATTTGTGCTTAATTGTCCAAGAACCGGACAGAAGCCGTACCCACAAAATCATGATTTTCACTAGTCATTAAAACTGAAATATAAATATCACTAACTACAATATGGGTCCTCCCTTAGCTCAGTCGGTTAAGGCGCAGCTACAAAAAAATACCATGTTGGAGGTGACTGGGTTCGATTACCAGTCAGGTCTAGGAGTTTTTCGTTAAGGAACTTGCCACACAACTATACTAATGCAAAAATGGTACCTGGCATCGAAAGTACTCAATTGAAAAATGTGGAAGTGCATTTAGAACACTAAGTTGAGAATAAACAATAAGCAAATTATAGAAGCAATAAGCTTGACATGCTTTACACGAAAAACTACAATATCAAGAAGTAACCTATTATAAATAAAAGTTCAAACTCATCTGATTTTGCTGACCAACCTTACAATAACTTTCGATTTCCACTGATCATCGCTGTACGCAGTCAAGCCTTCCGTTGGTATTTTTATAGCCCATTTGATGACAGAAATATTTACTCCTCTCATCATTTGCCTATTCTACTTCTACTTCAATCCAACCGCCAACAATTTACCTGTCATTCGAAAAGCCTTCCTCCACTTTAGACAACAACTGATGACATCAAAATCTACAACGGCGTATCCAACTTCGCTGCGGAGTAGAAAGTTTCTCTTGTCTTCCCACTGAACAAGCAGGAATAAGCTTCCCTAATCTTATCTGGAATTTAAATTTCTCCATCCCATAAAAGCACTGAATCAACGACGACTATGACAACGATCTAAACGACAATTCCGATGCGAGTTTCCAGCAGAATGAACTGCACTGACTAAAGCCAGCGCTCGACGCGGTGTCATTTAATTGCATCGTTTCAACCCTTCCCCGCTTCCACGAAAGAATATTACGGATAATAAGTCGACGTTAAAATAAAAGAAGAAAACTCGCAGAACGGAAATCAAGATTAGAATCACAATTTTCCCATTTTCTCCGCTCTCGGGGCGGGCGGTGACTTCAATGCGTTTGACAGCGACGAACCCCCGAATGGAAATGCCTGCGGCACTGCTCTTGCCCTTCGTTTCAGCCCCCCAACATCAACCTGTCAGCTGCTGTTTATTTATTACGCTCGGTGCATAAATTTTCCTCGGAGATCCCATGCTTTGTATTATGGGTGAGTTTAAAGTCTTCTGTCGTCGTCGATCGTCGTGCTCCAAATGACGGTGCGGCGAAGCAAGTCCAGAGGGGGAAAAAGAGACACACGTCGGGCAAAACAAGATGTCAATAGATTCCGTTAGAAGCCTGTAAGCCGCGCAGATGGCTTGCATCTGGAAGCCTCAATTTATGCGCCTCATAAAATCCTATTTTCCTTAAAAATAAAAAGGGGTAAAACTTATTCCCTAGTTTGTTGTTTTATGCAAATTTCGCATAAATATTTACGCAGCTCGGATTTACCTGCCCAGTCCAGGTGACAGTGAAGATACAGTTTTTTCTTTTCCCAGCCCAAAGAGGTGGGGTATTTACAAAAGGAGAAATTTGCATTCGCTCAGGCAAACCCGTTCGGCGGTCAGGTGGTTGCGGTCCTGTTCTTGGGCGGCTCTTTCGATGGGTGCTGTGAATTCGCGTTAGAGGCATACGCACTGACGCACTCCGATTAGATTCAGCATGTGGCCGGGGGTGAAAAATTGAAATTAGAAAGTTGGTGCAGGATTGCTAATGCGAGATTAATTACCGGCAGTTGCTTCAATTTCTTGTCAATTAGAGGAATCTGGCATCCGTTATGGAATCGCTTTGATTACTTGGATATTCCTGACAGTCAGTAAGCTAACTTGCATAAGAGAACTCACAGAAAACAACACACATGGCGTTCCGGGAAGGAGAAGATGATGAAATGAACTGGGATAAATCCGAGAATCGATCAGTGCTACTCCTCCCCTTGCTCCGAAAAAAAATTCTATTCCTCAATGGAGATTCGGAATTATCACCGCACAGCGTCGATCGTTTTCACCTGTTTGCCTGCCATCGTTCGTTCGGGTTTGTTTGGTATTCTCCAAACCGAGGACTCAAAAGCCGTTCCAACCAGGCCCTGGAGAAGGTAGGTACCTGGAAGACATGACACAGTGTCCCATGTCGATTTCACCTTCGATTTCGTTTGTGCCAGACACCGTCCATTTAACTACGGGTAAGGGTGCGCGCCAGGCGGCATAATTACCCACCTGAGCGAAGCAGGAGGCTTCTCGAAGACAGAAAAGTCAGTTTTGAACTTTTCTCGGTTTTGTTAACGTGTTCTTTCACTTTGAGGCTTTTGTTGTGACTCCGACGAAGACGACGGCAACGACGACGATGACGGTGTTGATTGTGTCGGTTGGCGGTAAAATTGGGAGTGACGGTGTATGGGTTTTTAATGGACTGCTTTCGGCATTTCTGGATGTGTGGGTTTGTTTTTCTTCTTTCAGATGGAGAATGTGAGGAAAGGTTAAGGATAGTAGTTTTTGGATCCATTGTGCAGTGTCATTTATAGATCTGATAAAATTGGACAAACGTTAAAATTGAATACTTTCTACCAGACCTAAACTGGTTTTTGGTAAATTTATACAGCTGCGAAACCGTTTCTATTTGCTTTGGTCAGCTACTTAAACATTTCGTATTGTCTCATTATCAAGCGGAATGACATGAAGTTTGTTCATACTAATTCATAACTGAAATGAAGATGATTTAAACTTTTCTGGCCTAATTTTTTTCCAGCATTATTGTACCACCAATGTTCTGTGTTCTCATAGCTTTGATGCTCATTAACATATAAAAACGTTTTTGTTTTCTATCCTGCGACACAATTTAGAAATAATCGCTTTTCGACCGCCACGAAAAGTGGTCAGGTTTTGTCAGCGTTAAAATCTCAGTAGTTTCCCAGAAGATTTTGAAATTTCAATCAATCGCTTGGAAATATTTCTACGCATTAACTTAAAAAGAAAACACTGTTGGTTTTAGGCCATATATTATTGAAAAAAAAACATACAAATTTTAAGCCTTATCTTAAAAAGTATATTAACTTCTTGAGACCTAAGGGGTTATATATGACCCCAACAGGAAGAGTGCGGTATAAATCACAGACTGAATAAAACTGCACACTGTCTTCAGGAAATTTATTCTTCATCAATTCTTCTATCTGAAAAACATACAAACACATGAGTTTATGGTCTGATTGACGACCTAGAACATCTTGAATATGAAGAAGTTCAGGATCCCTCTCTGGCATGTTTTAGGTTATCCAAAATGTACTTGAGTTCAAAATCTCAGTTCCACAGATGCGACAGTGGCTCTAAGGGCTACATAAGGTTACAATTTGTATTCAAAGATATTGAATGAACCTTTTGGAGGGTCAACAGTCATTATCTGATAACTTTGTGATATTCTAGATCATTCAAACTGTCCTTGAGTTCATCACTTAAGATCTGCAGTTGTAGCTATAATTTTTTGGGCTATGGAAAGCTATACTACGTATTCAACTATATTCCGTGAACGTTTTTGAAGCGTAAAATAAAACATGAGT
This sequence comes from Aedes japonicus, assembly GCA_034211315.2. Taxonomy (NCBI): domain Eukaryota; kingdom Metazoa; phylum Arthropoda; class Insecta; order Diptera; family Culicidae; genus Aedes; species Aedes japonicus. The sequence continues at coordinate 11,987 of JASCZW010003944.1, forward strand.
TACACTAGGATGATCTAGGCCATCCAAACTGCCCTTAAGTTCAAAACATAAGATCTACTGTTATTTATTGGGCTATATTACGAAACCATATGTTTTCAAACATTGAATCAATGAATCTTTTGGAAGGTCAACAGTCATTTTTTTAACACTGCGTGATTCTCTAGGTAATCCAAACTGTCCTTGGGTTTAGAACTTCAAATTTACGGTAGTAACAGTAGCTTTTTGGGCTATACAAAAGTGTAGTCACGTATTCAATCATATTCAGTGAATATTTTCGAATGTAAAAATACACAAGAAGATAATCTTGAGATGCTCTAGGTCATCCAAACTGTCCTGGTGTTCAGAACATAATATTTTCAGTTGTAACAGTAATTTTTAAACTATACCAAGTTACAACGTTTTAAAGCAATATGGCATTTTCGTGGTCATCCAAACTATCCTTGAGATCAGAACATAGGACCTGTAGGCGTAACAAAAGCTGTTTCGGCTATGCAGAACTACGATTGAAACATATTCATTGAATATTTTGGATGATCAACTTACATTATGACATAATGTTCGGATGTTGTAACTATCCTGAAATTCAAAACTTAAAAGGTACAGCTGTAACTGTAGCTTTCAGGGCTAAACAAAGTGACAATATTCATTTGACCAAATTGAGTGAGTCCTTTCAATCAACAAATATAATGAGATATCTTGTGATGTTCTAAGTCACAACAACTGCTCTTTAGTTCAGAAGTTGGGATCTATGGTCGCAACATTAGCTTTACAACCTATGAATGGTGACGATATGCATTCAAACACATTCAGTGAATCTGCTGTAAGGTCACCAGTCATTATCAGAATATCTTGGGATGTTCAAGTTTATAAAAACTAAACTCGAATGCAATGAATATTCTGAAACGTCCACAGACATCATGGGTTAACTTTGTTTGTTTTAGGTCATTCAAACTGTCATTCAAAATTTGAGCTCTACAATTGCAACAGTACCTTTATGGGCTATACAAAGTTAAGTAAGTTAGTTTGGCATAGAATATCTCAAGCTTATCTCATATTGTCTGTTGGACGTTGAGGACATTCATTGAATATGTTTGAATATACACCATAAAATTGTGTAGCGGACAAAGCTACTGTTACTACCTTAGATCTTATGTTCTGAACTCTAGGACAGTTTGGATAACCAAGCACATCTCAAAAAAATATTTCCTACTGTTTTCAATAATTTATGTGTTAAGCACCAAATCAATCAGAATACACCAAATGGCTTGGAAAAAATTAGCCCTGACATGGTTAGTTCGAAGAATATTGCATTTAACAATCTAAGTGGCTAACATTAAATTGCGTAGTCCAACGTCATCAGTTCAAACAACCCAATGGGGCAGTACCTTGTAGTTTTTTTAGATGTGTTTTGGTCCTTCAAAATGTCGTGAAGTTCAGAACTTAAGATCTACTGAGAAAATAGTTGCTCTATCTGGTGCTGACTAGTGAAATAATGTATTGATAAGTACCGATTTCCGATTAGAACCGATTTAAACCAACTGTAAGGATGCTATTGGGGCGACTCACAAAGTATTATGTTGGGTTTTTATTAGGAAAACAATATAACCCTGGTCGTCAAAATCCGAAAAAAGCCATAAAACCCAGAGTTCTATGCCAATTTTATTTTACTTGGGTCCCAAAACCACCGAAAATCGTATTTCGACCGCCAGCGATTTGCATTTATCCGTAACAAATTGGCATCAATATATGAAATTTTGATATTTTTTAAGAACCACTCAAATAATTGCCTCAGCTTAAATAAAAATGGTCCAGAAGCTTTTAACGAGCAACTTTGCCAAAAAAAAGCATTTCAATCCGACTTCAACGGGAAAAGTTATAACCGTTGAAACAGCAAAGTACAATCGACTAACGCGGACCCCTTTGAGGAGGGTCTTGCGTGATATATGGGGTTTGCCCTACTTGGTTTTATCATAGAATATCTCGTGATCCATCATATATAGATTTAAAAAAAAAATACTATTTTCAGCAACGTTGTTCAGCAGATTAATGTCTCCAGCAGATTAAGGCTTGCTAAACTTAAAGGTTCAGAATAATCTCACAACATGGTGCTAATGTGCATTTAAATTTACTGAAAAGCCTGAATCTAGGCATCCTTGACATATACGAAGATGGCGTCTTCAACAAATATTGCCTTTTGGAAAGTGTAAACATTAGTTCAGAATTCGTCCGTTACGTGGTGTAAGTGTACAACTTTTTGTATTACCTGCATCCTGAGATCTAGATCATTTCTGAATTTACTGTCTTCGGGAAAGTTATTTGGGATATCATGATCTTGCAGGCGGTGTACTTAAAAATTCAGAATTACCTCACTATGCTGCGCTAGTGTGCATGTAAAATTACTGAATAATCCGAATCTAAGGATCCTTGACATATTGCAAGATGGCGTCTTCGGCAAATATGTTCGAGTGGTCAAGGTCTTTCGGATGGTGTAAACTTTAGTTCAGAACTCGTTCACTACGGAGCTCGAGTGCATTACAAGCTGAAAATGTGCCAAGTGTTACTGTTTCGGATGACCGCTCCGAGGGAGTAAGGTCTCCACATTATCCAAAACAAAAGGAAATTGATGATTTTATCTTATCTTATCCGGGACTTGAGTTTAACGAAAGCTGATGCAGAGCTTCAAATTTCACGTCCTAAAGAATGATAGCTCCTCAATGGTGAAGTTGAAATTACTACACAACGAAAAAAGTAAGTCCTCGTTTTTGACCTACAAGGATGGACTTTGCTTTTGTCATGATATCGGTGGCTTTATGGACGAAATGGGCCTTAAACACGAACCAAATGAGTAGCAACTATTCACCGATAGCAATTTTTGGCAAACGACATTATTTTGTCAAATCTATGAAGAGCAGCCATCACCAAAATACTGCAAAGATTTTCAAAATTATCAGATACCTAAATAACGGCAGGAGTTTTCAATGGTTGAGGGCCATAAAGCAAAAGTTGGAAGATGTAAAATTTGAAAAAAGTCTTTCACCGGTTCTGAAAGTGGCATGGTAAAACTTCAAGGAAATATGTGAAAACTTTTCGGGAAACCATAAAGCTAACAATTATCAGGAGATCACCGAGAAATTAGTGAATATTTTTGGAAAAATGGTTTGCCGCATGTTCTTGAAGTTATTTTGGATTCTCATGTTCATAAGTCCAATGAAAACATGGCGGCATACTTGGAGGAGCGTGGAGAATGAATTCACCAAGATATCAAACTTTTCAAAGATCGTTACAATAAGCAATGCCATGTAGCCATAGGTGATTACTCTGGAATTTATTGACCAGTATCCCTGGAACCTCATCTTGTATTTTTATGTATTATCGGTAAATAAATACACCCAATAAAATATCATTCTCTTTTAAACTGTGTTACAAAATCATAAACACCATGATTTTCACTCACAAACGGATAGACATTTTAGATCGGGAGGTCAGTTGAAGTACTTTTTTTCGAAACAAATATTCAGGATACAAAAAGCATTTGAAAGGAAAATAAATTTTAGGATAAACCGTTTCAAATATATTCTCAGCATGTATTCAACACAATAAATTCCCTGAAGATCTCTGCAGAACTTCTGCGAAGTTTTCTTCAGAACTTCCCTGAAATTCTCTGCAGAGTTTCGCTGAAGTTCTATGAGTAACTTTTATTAAATTCTCTGCCAAACTTCCCTGAACTTTTCGGCGGATCTATCCTAAAGATCTCTTCAGAACTTCCATGAAATTCTCTGGAGAACTTCCCTGAAGTTCTTTTGAGAACTTTCATGAAGCTCTCTGAAGGACATACCCGAAATTTTGTAACGAACTTCTATGAAAATCTAACCCAAGATTGTCAAAAGAACGTACCAAAAATACCCATATTGGGGTAATCAGACTCTTATGTGCACTAGCGGTAAACATTCATCACATAGTTCACGGGCACACGACCGTCTGGAAGACCATGGTTTCCCGAATAAATTTCCCGAGAACAATGAATTCATACAAGACTAGTATTCAAAATACAAATATTACAAACAGTTTACATAAACACTAGCTCATGTAGCGGACAAATTCTGATCTAATGTGTACACCGTTCAGAAATTGCTGAACCCTCGAATATTTTTTTCAACACAGAAAAAAAAAATCATTGTGATGTAAATATTAGAGAATGTGAAATTGTATGTCATTCCTCACGAAGCAGCAACTTGCATGAAATGATTCTTAGAAAGATGAGACTTTACATACATCATTGAAGACAATATATGGAATGTCCCAGAACTTTACACGGCTTATTATTCATATTTGTTTGTTTTGTGACTCTTTATTTATGAGCATGCACAGCATTGAACAGAAGTTCACATTATTTTTTCGAGCTGTGCAGATTATACAGTAAATTTACCTGCTCACTAGTGCCACGGAGTGAGATAATTCTGAACTCTTTAGTCGAGCGTCTGGAGGCTCAACATTTTACAACTAACTTCTTGAAAACAATAAATTTATACACGATAATGTAATCTCCATCCAAAAGGCCTCAATCAACCAAACATCTTCGTCAAAGATACCAACTTGCTATTTGCCAAGGATCTTGAGATTCAGGGTATAGAGTAAGTTTACATGCACCGCAGCGCCACGTAGTGAGATAATTCTGAACTCTTAATGTTACCATCCTTGAAAACTTGTTCTACTGAACAACATTGCTGAAAACAGTAACTTTTTATATACGAAGAATCACGAGATATTTTCTGATGAAGCAACAAAGGTCAATGCCTATTCAGGCATACCTCGATAGTACGTACATCACCTTTCTCACTTCAAATCGAAATTCCACAAAAACTACTGATTGTATCTGAAATCTAGTACAACCAAAATAAAGAACAGAAGTTTGCTCTTTCTTTTGGTTATTGTAGATTCCAGATAGAATCAGTAGTTTTTACGCAATTGCGGTTTGAAGTGAGTAAGTTGATGTACGTACTATCGAGGTATACCTGTATATCATTTGAGACCACCATTAAAGGAATTCACGCATGTAAACTCCCCTATTGTACCTTGCTGTTTTTCGGACAAAATATGCTGCTTTTCAACGGTCATAGTTTTTTCTGGTGAAGTCGGATTGATACCTACCTTTTTTCTGCAAAGTTGTTTGTCTAAGAAATTTCACAAAAATGCTTCTGGAGCATTTACATTTAAGCTGAGGCAGCTATTTTATTGGTGCGCTAAATATATCAAAATTTCAATTTTTGATACCACTTTGTGAAGAAACATGCAAATCGCATGAGGTGCTTACGAATACGACATTCGGTGGTTTTGGGACCCAACCTAACGGAGACTTTCATGGAGCTTTGGATCTAGAAATCTCTGTTGACCAGTGTAATTTATATTAAAGCTTGAGAGCCAATTTGGATTGATCTATATAATATCATGCAGTCTGCATGCTATTGGAGCCACTCACAAAATGGGATAGTGGTTTACTCATTCCAAGGTATGGTGGTATGAGCCTCATCAATTGCTCACCACATCCTGGAAACCACCACATCTCACCAGTAAGCAGCTTTATTGTTTTGACGTTGGACTTACTTCTATTCCTGTATAGGGGCGCCGTTCTAAAATTTCTGAAATTGAAAGCCTTACGCAGGTTTGGAGATTTTCAACGATAATATCTCCTCTCTGGCCCATAGAAATTTTACGTTAAGTATTTAATTCGAATGGTAGAACATTGAAGCTGATTCCATGTTTTTAACTTAATTCATTACTTTTGGTTTAACTAATCAAAAAGTACCTGAAAAAAAAAATCTAAACGCACAAAACTATTAGTCAAAAATGACATCATATTTGCGCCACGCTCTAATTGGTTCATACTGCCACAGTTACCGTGCCAGCGATTATGAAACATGTGGGAACGACCGACCAGCCATCTGATCCAGTTCTCTGATGATGTAGTTTGAGAAGGAAATAATTTCTCATCACCATGATGCTCTAGGAGTAGACAGCAATTTTTTTGCTATAACAGAGTTGTAAAGAGAATGTATATATAGTTCCGTTAGCGCACGGCAAGTTGTGAAAATTGAATAGAAGTAGTTTTTGAAATTGAGCGGAGATAGTATTTCGAAACAAACACATAATCTTTTGCCAAGCATTCCCATGCGGGGTAGGTCAAGGCAGGAACGAATCCACTGCCAAAATAATGTCCCTTTAATCGTGCTCATATACTACATGGGAGCACCAAATCCCATACATGGGAGAGAAACTATTTTCCGCTCATTTGGGTTTATTTTTGACATAGGACTTCTGACTAACATACATCCTCAATGTGTAAAAACTTGTGACCCATTATGAAACAATACCAGCGCAGGCCGTTCACGAATGCTGGTCAAATAGGGAATGGGAAGGAACGTGTTGACGTGATTCTCGCTTTGAAGGAAGCCGAGCAGGAACGAATAACTTGATAACTGGCCTTGGTATCTAAGAGATCAGATTAAGTGTTAAAATACCTGAGGATAATACCATAAAATTGTTCCCACAATGTTGACCATGAGCATGATTGACCGCCCACGGATGCAATTCCGTTATTGCCAGATCAGCTGTATTTACACAAAGAACCAACACATGATGTTTGGGACTAACATACATCTTCAATGTGCAAAAACTGGTGACCCATTATTAAGCAACACCGGCGCCGGCCGTGTCCGAATGCTGGTCAAGTAGGGAATGTGAAGGAACGTGTTGACATGATACTCGCTTTGAAGGAAGCCGAGAAATCCTCTGCACTTCCACGAGAAATCACTGGGATGTTGGATAGTTGGGGAAAGGTTAACAGCAGGGTTCGTTTTGGTTAACGATACGCTGAAGTTATGTAGCACCATCCGCCGAAATCAATGGCCGCTCCAATGTGACTGAAAAGAGACAAGCATTAGGAAAAACATAATAAAACGAAACAAATTAGACAAAATAGACAGAATAAAAGATATTGGATATTGTCTTCAAAATTTTGTAGAAATAAATTATTTGTCGCTTTGCAAACCCGCTCTCCTCAATGTCCTAGATCTCGCCAAGTTCTGCTGGATCCGCGGCTGCTGTAGTCGGCACTCGTCCACACCAAGGTGGCCGTCGCCGAAGTGTAGAAAACCTTCCGGTAGTAACATGATATCTCGTCTAATACACTCTTCTTGCACCGATTAATTTTCAAACTAAGCCTGCACATCTAATCAAAATTCACTTAGGCACAGTTTTGGTTGCAGCAAACAGAATCAATAAGAAAATTAACTCAGCTTATGACCTCTAACCTTTACGGTTGCTACAAGACCGAGGTACATAAATATTTCGATAACTCTGACTACACATCTCTGACTTCTGCGATAGATAGACTTTTTGTTAATTTCAAGGCAACCTTCAATATAAACACACTGGCACGTCGTTCGATAAAAATGATAAAAATGATAATAAAGATAAATAATATTAATATATATAGTGAAGGGATATTATAATAAGAACTGAGAATTATATGTATGACTGCTGTTTTGTTGCAATTGTAGACAAACTTGCGCATCCATTGAGCCAGAAAATTTAAACAATGTATGACAGCCATGAGAAAAAATTAATTTTAAATTTAAAATTATTTTAGAATACCCGAGAAGACCTGAAAGATATGAGAATGGAAAATTGATGATATGATTTACCGGTCGCACCCCTCACTTCGCTATTGTCGGATTGACAACATTGCCCAGGCTACGCCAACCAGCGTCTCCATGTTTCAGCTGGCAGTCTTTTGTGATCATATGACTCGTGGAGGCGTGAGGTAGGAACTTGTGAGGACCAGAGGTCGGTCGCACCCTCCTTAGAAGTAGTCAACTCACCATTTGAAGCCCACCATAAAATTGTTCCCACAATGTTATACAAATACCAAATTGAGGTAATACAATACTAAAGTAGTATCTCTCAGGTGTCCCAGGTATCCAAAACAACAAGTTTTGGTATTGGAGAGATATTTTGCTGGCAATTCTTAGCTTTGTTTAGGTATTTTACCTCATAATCTGAGCTCGTTAATACCAAGAACAAAATTAGGTATTGATATATTGTTGTCCCCTGCACGGGAAGCCGAGAAATTCTCTGCACTTCCACGAGAAATCACTGGGCTGTTGAATAGTTTGAAAAAGGTTAGCAGCAGGGTTCGTTTTGGTTAACGATACGCTCAAAGTATTTAGCTAGCACTATCCCCCAAAAGCATGAGACCTCTCCAATAAGCGACAGAACATCTAAGCCAGTTGCAGCGCACCCTGAATCAACCTAAATATTAAATCATGCATGTATCCTGTTAAGAAACTAAATTGACTATATACCCAATCAATCCTCAAACCAACTAAAATAGATTTGCTCTTTCTCCCAAGCACATTCGGTGTAAGGCTTATCACTGTTATCAATTAGAGTAGGAACATACCTAAGTATTGAATTCGCTTTCCGTTCAGATCTCTACACACGTTCTCAGTACTGATCGTACAGATACACGAGTATATATATAACCTAAAAGGAAAACTAACTCAGTTCAAAATATACTCTGAAACCTTACGCATCTACCGTGTTATTCCTATTAAACTAATCAGGCGAGCAATAAAGTTCAGTAACCCTCGAACCGTGGTTATCCTAGCATTTTTACCGCGTTTGGTGTTAGTTGCAAATCCGAACATATCCAATTAATAATATCACAATGACTGAATGTTATAGGTATACAATTATTTAAATATGTAAAACTAAATGTATAACAGTTGAAATTCCACATCCTGAAAATAAAATGTGATTATTAAAAATATACAATGATATTATTTTCATCTTATCAATACGACATTTGAATAATGAAATATTAAATAAAAAAATGTTTGTACAAACATATTTGACATCTATAGAGTATACTGGTTTATTACTGAAATGAAAAATTTGGTATGTTTTGATATGCTTAAGGTCCTGGAAAATCTGAAAAAAACAAAGTACATCATTACAATTATCACTGATAAAATTGAAAGATGATTGATGTTTTTTTGAAAAGCAACAGATTTTTTCTAAAAGACATTTATGTGAGATGTTTACTATTCGTGTAAAAATAAAGTGTAATGTAAGTTTCCCCTCGTGTACTTTTATATTCGACTACAATTTTCAATATTTTTCAATGCTTCAATTATATACATTGCATTAAAAAAAAAACTGTAACCATTTGAGCAACAATTGAGTGATTTAGTGAGTTTGTTTCAGAAGCAAGAAACGTTAGAGATTTTGAAATTAGAAACACATATTATTAAAACTATAAATTAGAAGAAAAATTAGTAATCTCCATTTAATTCCAACTACCTTTGCTTATCTTCGACAGATACGCGTATTTCGTCTACAATGTGCAGACTTCTTCAGTGTCTCGTACTAATAACTCGACTGTCGAGTTATTAGTACGAGACACTAAAGAAGTCTGCACATTGTAGACGAAATACGCGTATCGACGTAAGCAAAGGTAGTTGGAATTAAAGTGGAGATTATGATTTTTTTCTAATTTATAGTTACAAGTATTCCACTAAACAGCTCAAACCCTCTAGTATTATTTAAAGTTATAAAACGTCGGCAGTGCCCTGTTGACGGATGGCAGGAATTCGTACTTGGTTCCTTAAAAAATATGAAAAGGCATGTGAAAGAAGGATACTAACTGAACACAACCGCTAAGAATATGCTTCCGATGAGATGTTCCAGTGGTTCTAATAACGGACTTTCAAACATTTTCAACAACATGTAATTGCAAATCATCCCAAGTCGCTAGCTATTCCATTGAAGATGTAATGCAACTATTTTGCCCAATTGTGTGTGTGTGTGTGTGTGTGTGTGTGTGTGTGTGTGTGTGTGTGTGTGTGTGTGTGTGTGTGTGTGTGTGTGTGTGCTTGCAATCAATCTCCCACTGACCGGCAGTGCTTTTATGGAAGAAACTTGTCTGCATGTCTTCAGTAATTTATATGTAATCACCATGTGCAAACATTTTTAGCCCTGGAGATTGAAGGTGACAGCTCTATTGAAAATCCAACGACCCATTTCAAGAATGCCTGTTCCTACACGTACATTCTGAGGTCATCTTCATGTACAATAAGCCCAAAAATCTTCGCATATCAAATGGATATGTAAAGAGTTTTCACACTTCCAGAATCAAAAATGGACATTCTTGATCCTGGCGGGTAAATAGTTAATTTATATTTTTGATAATATGAAACGACCTCACCAATGTTCCTTTTCTGATGTTGGAAAGTTCGTCCGGATGCGGGAACGGGGCACTGAAAAACAAAAAATGGGGAAAAAACTACCGACGCACAATCTATCTACATAAACACGACCATAACACACTAAGAGAGGGATTCCATTCACAACGTCCTACGCAAATTAGTCGAAAAACTATAATTTCACCATTTACTTAAGTTGAAACAAGGAATATTTTTAATTTTATTTCCGCGAAAATAACGCAGCAAAAGCAAAACACGTCATTTTCAAAGCACGGCTTGCTGCGATGAACTATTTTGCCCGATTGTGTTGGGCATGTTTAATTTAATTTCATCGATGTAATATTACTTAAATTAAATATCAATAGACTTATTTTGCCAATTTCTTTCTCAATTTCCTAAGATTTGCCTGAACAATTTTAAAAACTCTAATTAATTGACTTTGATTTGGTGGATACGTTTAAACCATCCAATAAAATTCTGGTTTCGAAACGATGGGTGAAAAGTAAACATCCACTTAGTCCACTTGTTTCCAAGGTGGGTAAAAAATACCCATTTCTGAGTACTTTTATTCCTCCGTGAGCTGCACTACAATTACAATCGAAACATAAAAATTAGCTTGAAAATCCGCAAGGAACGAATGACGGAATAAAATGTGACAGTTCATGAAAACTTAACCGTTCGCCGACAGTGCTTGCTGTGATCTTATGTATGCATTGCTGAACATATAGCATGTCAAGTAGGACAAGTGTAAAACATGGCAAGAAAAATAAAAATAGGTATACTCTGATAATGATTTTTCAACTAGGCAACGGATATCACTGGAATTCATTAGATACCAAAATCTAAAAATAGCGCTGCATACGCAGTTAACCCAATCATTCATAAGCTCAAAATAGTTCCCTCACAATAAACAACTCCCATATAAGCTCCATGCGATTCTTGGCCACCCAAATTCCCGTGATGATGCATGAACGATCGGCTTTCCGCATACAGTTAGACTTCCCCCTTAAATGTGGACACATGTGTATACAACGTCACCCCTGATAGTACCGATAATCGCACTATTTCAAATCTCAACTCCGCCATCACCAGAAGCCGACCAACGACGAACGGTTCGGTGATTGCAGGTACCAAGGGAATTGGGCAAAAGGGATGCGGCTGGCGGCGGCAGTTCGTTTACGATAACGAAACACTTAAGTGCGCGCGCCTATGAAATCGGCAACAATAATCGTTTTTGATTGTGCCTTATGGCTTCGACTGGTGGTGGTATTTGTGAGCTGGTACCATATGAATGCACACGAATGACGCCTAGATGGGTGGACATGAGCAATGAATGCATGCGAACTATTTCGATTTGAAGAAAAGCAAAATACAAAAAAACAGAACCTCCAGCAATGAGCCAATTGAATGTTTTGCAAACTTGTCCAAGTTTTACCATGCCGATAGCGATGGCTGCGGCACGCCAAATTTCGACACACAGGCACATACGATTACGGCCGTCGTCGTTCGGCGCGATGGAATCGAGAGGGGTGGGGAGGGTGGTCAATATCAGCGCTGGATACCTGCTGCAATGCGTGGATTCGCGATTGGCATACAGACAATGTAATTGCCTTGTAACGCCGCTTGAAGGATGCGAAGTTGATCATCGAGCGAGCACGAATATTTATTTACCCATCGAGCGTCGGGCGATTTCTTGCGATGGTTGGGTTGGGTTATGTAGGTCAGTACTTACCACTACTGCGGCGGATAATTGCAGGGTGGTTTTAGTCATCCTGGCCGTACGTGAGTCGGTTTTGGAAGGTCTAGGAAGGAATCTTAGTCACGTTGGTTATTTGGCGAAGGCGATCCGAGGGGAGTCCGAGCGTTTTTCGGATAGAATAGGGAATGATATCCGGATCTTGAAGATTCAATATATGCTGAACAACATTCCTGGAAGGTAGCATTTTCAAAACTTATACCATTTTTTTTAATTGGTTCGTTTATTTTTTAGGCTCAGTTGTGTGTAACACTTTAAGGAGCCGATATTCAATACCTCTTCTTTTCTTTATAGATATTCAATATTGTTGTTAGTAAAAGTGATGTGCCACTTTTGGTTGCTTGGGTAGCCACGAGTTAGGCTACCCTAGCAACCAAAAGTTCTGATAAAAGGGTAATTTTGACATAACCAGCAATACGACGGATTATGATGAGAATTCAGCTATTCAGCTTACTTACCAAAAAAAAAGTCGATGATGAGAGTCGATCGAATAAAATTTTATGCAAGATTTCTTAAATTCTACCATGCATAACGTTCAAATTCTTACACTTCCATCGAAACCATCATAATGCGTCCTGCCGCAACCTCTCATTTCGAAGATTCGGCTAATAATCCAAAAAATCAAAACTCACGACCCGCACCTTACGCAGACTTGAGTCGGTTCGGAAACTCCTTTGATTCGATTTCTTCTGTTTTTGTTACTCTCCTTTCGGGTGTTCTTCGCCCATCCCAAATCTTCCTCTTCGGTATATTCCGTTCAGTTATTCTGACCGGTTTTCCTCTCTCTCTCTGCCCCTCACGCTCTCAACATAAGCTCAATCCCAATCCCAGCACTGACCTGTCCCAATCTGATTCATGTTTCGCGGCTCACCGCAACCTAAAAGGCATAAATGACCGAAAAGCCACCATCATCGTTGAATCGTTATTTCAACCGCTTCTACCCATTCCAGGGCGTGAGTGCGTGAAACGCGGTCAGTCTAGTTTTCTCCCATCTTCTGGACGCGGCTTGAACCTGTTTCGATTGGATCAGAAAAACGCTGCTGAGAACGGGCGGATAGGCGAATGATTCATGACACTGACTGGCTGCTGGCTGGCAGCTGTCGATTGGTTTTCACTCTGGCGCTCGTGAGGTATAGTGCGAAAAACCTGCTGATGCGCGAAAACGCTTCCGCATCGTTTCTCTTCAGATCGTAACTGCTTTTTTTCCTGTATTTATTTACCCTTGCGAATGTTCTTAGATAATTGAATGGTCATTCGCTAAGGGGCAGTGGGATGCGAGCGTTAATGGATGCGTTGTTCTTTGGTTTACGCTTCAAGCTTCTGTAGCCGTTACAGAACATGATTTGTTTGGCGTCTCTTCTTGTTCTGAGGAAATATGAGGATTTGTGGATGAAAATGGTTTTCGTTAAATATACGAAATATTCGTACTGACAATCATCTCACTCAAGTGACCACAAGAAAATACTACTAGATAGAAATGTCGTCACAATTTGAAATGATCAGGCCAAATAATCTCTCATTTTGATGCTGCTCAATTACTACCATAGGAAAAACGGTGGTTCTGCAGAAGGCACATCCGCCTCGGCTCATCTTACAATCTGAAACGTAATGAATACAACGAGTGATACAATTCTTATTGCACGTAAATACTTTTAGACTCAAAGATAAATATGGCTCAAGTGTTTGTTCTTTTGATGTATTGTTAAACCCTCACTTGAAACCCAAGTTAATAAATAATGACGCTCCGAAAACTATGTTCTGAATTCCAAATTTACAATAGTTTCTAGAATATATTTGGTAATCTATGTCCACACAACGTTAAAGCTAGCCACTATAGACTGAATACTGGGATTTGAATGCTTTAAATTTACATGATCGAAATATTTTTAACGCAGTTAGTTCCACACGCTACAAGATCAAATTCGATGTCTTTCCTATCAGGAAACTAAAAGTGAAGTTTTGAAATCAATTAAATTTGAATTACGGATACGCAGAGTTCATATGCTTATACTATTAATTAATCCGAACCTAGACGACAACACCTAGTATCCTTACATATATTTTTGACAAAGACCAATGACCGGCTTTTGCACAATGTTATTTTATATGTTCTCAAGCATTTGGAGATTAAGGAACTAAAACCCTACAGAATAAGATGCAGCTAATTTTCATCAATACAATATATGGCTTTGGTTGTTATAATAAATTTGAACAGACAACAACAGACGCAAATGCCTGTCCAACGGGCAGTTCCTCTTATGTGTCTCCAAATAGACTTAAATTTATATGATGTTTTCTAAGAGTGTGGTTTACAAGCCAAAAAACGTGATCACCGGCTTTTTATGTATAAAAATGAAGACAATATGCTATAATCTGTTAAGCAAAGTTGTTGCATATATTATAGAGCAACTTTTGACAACTTTTGAGGAAACTGTTTTCTATATCAATCTACGCAATAGTGACATGAACCTTTTTTTATAAACGTTGATAGAAGAAATTTGAATCTTAGGCGCATAATAGAAAGAGTATCTTAGATAATTTTTTTTGCTGAAAACACTATCTACAAAATCAATGTTTTAAATGAAGTTAAGTATGCCCAATGAATTGAAACTTCAAAAAATAAGTAAAACAAATCCTTTAAATTTTGCTGATGCAATTTTCAAAGCCTATTTGTTCATGAAAGATTTTAAGAACTTGTACTTCTGAAATTTTCAGCGTTGGATACTGAAGGGTACCCAACAAAGGTTTTTCTTTGTGACTTTTGATGAAGGATAGTAATCGCTTCTGCAGACACTCTTTCTGATAGATCCCCTTGTTGATTGTGCCTGTAGTGACGAAAGATTTACTCTTTTTGCCACACGTGCAAATTACTTGCAACACAAGTTATTTTTTGGGAAATTTCGATGCCTTCTTCGTTGCGAAATGCTCAGCTGTAGCATTTCTGGCCATAGCAGAATAAAAAGCCAGTCCTGGAAGCTGCTTGAAATCCTCCAGGACATAAGTTTCATCGTCCATAACAACGCATGAAAACTTCGTCAAATGTTCGCAGTACAAACGTCGAGCCCGTGATTTTCCTGCCAAGTTCTGTTTGTCGTTGCGATTTGGAACTGTTTTTACTTTATACGACTTAAGTCCCAAACGTTGATTTGGTTTTTGGACAAAACCAGGCGACATCCCTATTTTACGAGCCACCGTTCGAATGAAGAGATCAGCGCGTCCAATGTGTTTGTCACTTGTCGGTTTCCTCTCCACCGTCGAACGTTCCGAAAATGATTTGAGCACATTGTGAACACTTGATTTAGGCAAATCAAATGTTTTTGCAAGGTCCCGTATTGGCAAGCCAGGATTTGCCGTACGCCCGTACAAAATCCGCTCGCGCACTTGTTTTTCTTTCGTTGCCATCTTGAATACTAAACATGAAATGTAAACATCAATCATAGTCTTTTTCATCATAGACTCTCAGCTAAACCACAGTGAAATTTTTCATTCCTACGTGCAATATGTCAAAAGTTACAATGATTTGAAGGTGTCCGGATTAATGTGGATACAGGCCTTACCGATCAGCTAACAGCTGGAACGTTCTACCGACAATGTCCACGTGGTCAGCGAAGCAGATGAACTGGCCGGATTTATTAAAAATCGTACCCCGCATGTTAAAGTCTGCACGTTTCATAACAGGAGTCAGGGAAGATCACTGCCTAGTCGAAGTACTTTACGTGATGCAAACGAGTCCGATAACGCACCCGATATCTTCACGTAACACTGTACACCATCACCATCGTAGCCGGCTTGATAACTTCCCACAAATCTGTTTGCTAGCGGCGATAGCCGACGGAAAAATAATCTGGGACAGTACTTTGTAGGCTGCGTTGAGAATAGTGATCGCTCGATAGTTCTTACATTCTAACTTGTTGCCCTTTTTGTATACTACTCCCATATAACTCCCTCTTTCCACTCCTCCGGTAGCTGTTCTGTATTCTAGATCCTAACTATCAGTCGATGCAGACAAGTCGACAACTTATCTGGGCCCGTTTTCATAAGTTCCGCTCCCGCCATCCTTCCCAGCTGCCTTGTTATTCTTAAGCTGTTTGATAGCATCCTTAACTTCACTTACCGTGGGAGTTGGTACGTCACCCTCGTCCACCATACCGATGAAGCCATTCCTCCTGCTGTCTTGGAATTCCGCGTCTGCGCCATTCAAGTGTCCATCGTAGTGCTGCTTTCGCCTTTCAATCGCCTCACGTTCATCCGTCAAAAAACCTCCATCTTTATCCCGGCACATTCCGGCTCGCGGCACGAAGCCTTTACGGGATGCATCGAGTTTCTTGTAGAATTTACGCGTATATTGAGAACGATATAGCTGCTCCATTTCTTCGCACTCCAACTCCTCCAGGTGACGCTTCTTATCCCGGAAGAGATGAGTTTGCAGTCTTTAATTCTACCTGCATCACTCCATATTTTGACGAGTTGCTTGCTGTAGCATCAACTGCATTCTTCTCATCTACACCGTGTCCAATATGTTCTCATACAAAATGACTCTATTTATTTCAAATAAAAAATACAGCATTTATTGATAACTTTACCCATTATATTGCAATATAATACTGATCAACTACAGCATATGTTTTGGAATAACACCGCCTTTAACCTTCTTGACCAGCTCCAGACGTTTTTCGAAACCATCACAGGCGGCACGCACGACTTCCATCGGCATTTCGTCACAAATTCGTTTGATTACGGTTTTGAATTGGTTCATATTAGACGCCCTGTGGTCATTTACCTTCACCAGCATGTATGACCATACGAAATAATCCAAGGGATTCAGATCTGGTGAACTGAGAGGCCATTCATTCTTGTCCAAAAAGTCGGTCAAATTTTCTCGGCACCAGCCCTGAACGAGATTTGCAGTATGCGATGGCGCTCCATCCTGCTGAAACACACAGTGATCATCTCCAAACACCTCTTGTACATATGGCTAGACAAAACTTCCGTTTTATAATACACGGCATTCACTTCAACGCCTTTTTCGATGAAAACCAGTGGTAACTTGCTTCGCTTGTAAATTCCTCCCTAAATCCTCACTGACACAGCACTTTGGAACCGTGGAATATTCCTATCACTTTCTGGAAAAGTTCTCGAAGAGAGAGCCCACAATCTGTTGTTCTGGACATTGTGGGATTGTTTCTAGACGAATAATTTTTCCATAAAATCTTGCCTACCGTCCCGCGACATAAGCAGATTTGCTCTTTCAAACCGCAACTCCGTGAACCTTACGTTTCTTGAAAGTTTGGAATCCGAGGTCATTTTGCAGTATATTGTGCACTGACGATCTCTAAACAATCAGATCTGCGGCCATTTCACGTACAGAGCGCTGTGATTTTCGTCTAATCCGTTCCCTGACCACTTTAACAATTCGTGCAGTCCGCACCATACGTGTACGACCGGATCTCTTCCGGTCATTCAACAAGCAGGTGTCACGGTACCTTCGGATGGTTCGGTACACAAAATCCCGCTTTACTCCGAGGTTTTTCAAATTTCTGAAAATAGCGCCCGGGCGCTAACCTTTCAATTTTTTTTTATCACTAGAGCACGAAACTCCTTCATCGCTGGTAAAAGATAAACAGCAAATGAAAACAATCTGACATAAACTAAAAACGTTTGTAGTAAACATAGTGCAAAACTACACCAACACATACGTGAAGCATGTTGAGTAGTTGCACGACATCAACGCAAGGAAAAAGTGTATGAGAATATATTGGACACGGTGTAGAACCGTTTGACACTCATCGTCAAACCAATCGTTCCGTCGATTTCCTATCCACAAAACCCTATGACGCCTTCCGCTGCGTTGTTGATCACTGCTTTGATGGTACTCCAGCAGTCCTCAAGAGGGGCTTTGATTAAATTTCCCTCTTCCGGAAATAATGCTTCAAGGCTTTGTGCATAGTAGTTTAGACTTCGCCCAAGTAACAATTTTGGTTTTATAAGGGTTCTGAAGAGCATGAATTAGACTTCAAGAATGCTATAAAACCATGATAAAACCAGCAATGTTCTTTGGGCGGGTAGCTTCAGTCGCTCCAGATTTTACCGTGGCAGCCGCCGGTATCGAATGTTGTTCACAATGGAAAGTCTTTGGCGCACTTTGACCATAGATCGCTATAGATCCTGACGTCGATAATATCCGAGAAGTGTCTTCCATCAATCAAAACATGGTCGATTTGTGATTCGGTCTGTCGTCAAACTGCAAAATAGGGGCATTACTTTTGTTTTGCTGAAAATGGCTTCATTGAGTATAACATGGGAGCTGCCAGATATCACCACTCGGTATCTTCTTCTTTTTTCAATCTGAATTAGTCCATTGTTTGCTTGATCTCGACAAAATTGACTTTTGATATCAGCGGTGGTACTCTACGGTACTGCTGTAAACAAACATTTTTTTCGCTGATATGTCAGTTAAATCGACAAAGATTTTTCATTACACTCCCGCTTCATTTTACTCAATGTTTGAGTACAATTGCATACCAACTCTAGAGTCCCTAGAAAGAGTCACGACAAGACGAACATGCAACACTTATTTCGATTAGTTCTCATTTTTCGTGCATGTATAATTCAGATGGGATGCTCGATAGGTGGCTCCGATAGGTAGATTTGGTTTCACTCTTTGCGTGACTCTATATATAGGGACTCTAACCAACTCTTTTTCTCTCATGGAAATGTTACTCAATTTTCGTAAAAAGTGGATCTACTCAAAGATTGAGTTGATCCACTTTTTAACTAAAATATGTAATATTTCGGTGTGAGAAAAGAGATAGTTTAATTGTACTCAAAAATTGAGTAAAATGAAAACGAGCAGTGTAGATCCTAACTGACAAACGTAAACAATGGCTGCTTCCGTAAATTTCTCGTGGCACAAAGTCCATGTACGCCTCTAATTCTATCGGATAGGTAAACTCCTTCTCTTTGTAATGATCGTAGTTGAATGATCAGGTGAGTTTTCAATGACGAAAAATTCACGGAACAAGCCAGTGTTTACGTTTGTCAGTTAGGCCTAATGAATAATCTGTGTCGATTTAACTGACAAGTCATTCTTCGTGAGTTCGGCTGTGCGGATCTTGACAAAAGATACAATCAAAGGTGAGCCCAATTAAGCCCAACTCTACGTAATTCGAAATTGTTGTAGGGTATGTTCCACCTTTTTTTGTGAAATAATGGCTAAACTTGAGATTATCTATTATCACTAATGTTACAAATTTGGAACACTCATTACACATGTTGAAATTATATTCAACGAGAAAATCATTTTTTTCACATTTTGCGACACGCTCAATCGAAAAAACTACTCGAGAATTACCTCTAGTAGCACAGTTGTTGCCATTCGGTTGAGATAACATAAATATGACTTGCTAAGTCATAATCAAGTAACTCAAACCAATTATGACCGTAGTGTGCTAAATGGGACGAGTTCCGCTAAAATAGATATAGAATTGTTCACCCATTCCGTACTTTCGCAATCTACAAACGTTCTCGATTAAGCCCTACCGTAAGTTCCCCTGTTTTTATTTGTTCTCAAACCATCAACAATCCAGCTTATTTACATACTTACCCGATTCCGTTTCTCTTCTTTTCAGTTGCATCCATTTGCAAAAATCCTCGAATGAAAGGCTAACTAAAGAGAGAGAAAAGAGTAATTTACGTTTTGAGATTAACGATTCCTTGGTTTGCTACTATCGCCTCCATCCGGGCAACATCACACGCCTACCGGAAGCCCGGGATAAAGATTTTTCGAGGTTAGGTTACCCCTTGCCGCCGACACTCGTGTTGGAACCGTGTGATGTACCTCTGTGTTTGTCGTTTAGAACATTTCTGCAACTGCTCTCAGTAGTTTCCCCTGCCGCGCTAGAAGTAACGTCTTTCGAAGGATCGTGCGCCCAACTGAACTCATTCCATTCCTCATAGTTTATAAGTTTTGTAGTAGAAAGCATGCGTACTACTCAGAAAACAAAATCGGAAGCAAGCATACCGTACCGAGCCCGTGTTGGTGATGGGGCACGCTAACCACGCAGAATTACAATTTCCAAATTTGCATCGCACACTAGAATCTTGTCAACCTTCTTACCGCCCATTTCCTTAGTTGAGCTCATCTTTTGTTTGAAGCATTTTGTTGCACCCATTGTTAAACTTTTTATTTTCCTCATATTTCTAATTCGTTGCCACTCTCCTTTCACTATGTCACTCATCTATGTTAACCGTTTACAGCGCGACCCTTCCAGCAATTTGACTAAAGCGTTTCTTATTTTTCTCTATTTTCTTCTTTTCATTCTTCTCCTCCCCTTTCCGAAACAACAGGCCCGAAGAACGAACACCTTCCGATTGGCCAAACCAACGCTGATGCCACCGCTGGAAGTCACCCGAACCGGCCCAAATTCGCCACGTGGCCGATTCGCTAGCAACCTCCCTATCCCCCGAACGTCAACGGCACCGGTCCTGATCATAACCTCGTCCTCTCCCGTGGCAATGGCCCATCACCGTCCACCATGTTCGTCCAGTTCGTCGTCATCATCATCGGCCGGATCATCGCCCTCATCGGTCACTACCATCACAACGATCGAGTCGCATTCATCATCCACGGCCGCCCCGTCACGGGACCTCATCGCCGAATACCTCGCTGCGAAAAGCCGCAGCCAGCAGGCTCCGGCCATGTTCAATCCAAGGCTTACACAAACCCGTCCCCACGAGGAACAGCACCAGCTAGAACTGGCCTACAAACATCCCATTCTCTGATGGACGAAGAGGAGAACGTCACTTTCTGCAGTGTCGTTTCCAGTGTGGGCAACGAACGGAATCGAGAGGTCGAGGTCGAGTACATTGAAGACAACTCGATGGAACTGTTGGAAGCTAAGGCGGACGATATGGGTGAAGGCGAGAAGGAATCGTTGATCGTGCCCAAAACGAAGAAGATTGCATTTCACTCGTCTAAGACGAGTCCGGTAAAGACCGTGGATGACATCGACGGTAAGTGCCGACTCGTTGGACGGGTCAACCCGAATATCCTCAAAACCTGGGAACAGTTGAGTGGCGGCGGAAGTGAGAAGAACTGCTGCGAGCACAAGCGGAAGAACAGTCTGATAACGGTGACATCATCGGAGAACAGCGGCGGCGACAAGCAAAGCTGTCTGATCTACTACCGCAATCCGTACGAAATCGAACCGGAAGAGGAAGCGAACGATTTCCGGGTGAGGAGGATCCGTCACCGGGAATCGGTGAGCGAAAGTTCGACGACCGTGGCCGATGAGGCCGAACAGCACGACGTTACCCAGACAACGGTTTCGCTCGCGACGTCCACCGCGACCACGATGACTACTACGGATACGACGAGCTCCGAGGGGTGTTACGACTTCTACGACAGTATCGATGACAACTGCAACCGGATGATGACGATCGGTGGCCTGGAGGTGGACGAGGACGAGGACGAGGAGGAGTATGCGCTGGCGGCCGGGGAGGGGCTGGCCGACTTTGCCTCGCTCGATGGGAAAAGGCTGATGTGGTCGATCGACGTGGAATGAGATGGGAGCTGGGACCGGGGGGGAAATGAGCAGGGGATGCCGATAAGTATCGTGAGCAAAATTATCAGTATTGTTGACAGTACGTGTTTTTGTTTTAGAGGAAATAGTTTCTATTTATTTCATGTGACTGTTTTTTTTTTTTGTACCTCCTATTTGTGCGGATTGTGAGTTGAAGGTGTTGTGAGATAGGATTATGGTTTTTCTACTATAATAGGCAAATTTAGCCAAAACGGATAATTTTCTAGAAGCTGTCCGTGTTTTTTTTGTAAGTGTCAAGAATGCACACTAAATCAAATTCACACATGTTTTGCTTGATTAAGATTCCTTAATCTCAAAATATACACGATCAATCATGGTTGAAACCTACCTCAGTTTAAGGTTCTTGAAGTTCGTTTCCACACTGGGTTGGGACCAATTAGAACCCACATAATTAGGTTCACTCTGCGAGTTGAATAAGCTGAAACGAGCGGCTCTCACTCGACGAGTCAATAATTGTCGACTCGACAAATTCGACTCTCCATTTGATTTGCATACAAAGTCGAATCTTTCGATTCTACAATTGTCGATTCGTAAGGGGAAAATGACTAGTTTCGGCTCTGTTTCGTTTCGTTTCTTTTGCCGATATTCGCGCTCGGTATTTGCTATTTAACTGACATATCAACAAATTTAAAAAAAATGTTTACAGCGGTACCTGCTGATGTTAAAAGTCACGTTTGCTGCGATTTCTTTAACGATCAATACGATATCAAGTCAGGACTTAACAAGTAATTTGTATAATATTTGCCAGCTACTCATTTTTGAGTGAAATATCGCTCAGTCCTGCCAATAGGGCCGCAGCTTAATCAGATATGTGTAAAAGTGCTTTTACTCAAATTTGAATAGGAAACTGAGTAAATTAGAGTAAGGTTCAGCTTATTAACGATGGTTTGGCACTTTATAAGCCTGACCTATAAATGAATCTTGTTTTACACGACGCTGTTCTGCTTCGCATGTAAACTTTTTTGTTTAAAAGTGTTGACATATAGTAGTGATCAAGTCAATGGACCCATAACCTCAACGTTCAAGGTTCGATTTCAAGTTGCTCCATATTTGCATTGACAAAATTTCTTTTGGCAAATAATTATAATGCAATCCTATGAATTTCCTAAGTTTATTTCGCTTAGTGCATACCCAGATTTCAATATTTGTTTGATGGGTAAGTAGTACTGCTTTTGGAAAATAAGAAATATTGTTCATATTGATTATTAAATTAAGAAGACGTATCAAAACAAAACAATAGGAACAGATTTGGGTTTCTTGAATATTTGAAAAACATGGCGAACCCAGAAGGAACATTTTAGAAGCTAATAGAAGAAAAGTCACAAACTACTCCATAACGAACTTTTGTCGCATTCGTCGCTTTGTCGGTTTGACTTAAGTTCATTTTCTATGGTCATCGACCTATCCAGCCGATTCATTTTGGCGTAAGCAACATGACAGGTGATTGCATGTCGAAACAGACGACTTATGAGTGGTCGTATTATCAACTGAAGTTAAAAGAATATAAATTGAATTTATCGAATAAATCGGATGGGAATTCAAATAAATGGAATTCTTTATCGATGTTAAGTTGAACCTTGCTTAGCTTTGTTGGTTTCACATATTTGCTTCCAATATTATAGCTTGGTTCAAAAATAGGAATTGAAACTGATTTCCAGAACTTCTACATTGATTTTCTTGATGATAGTAATATGTTACTTACGGCCTATTGAAAATTTGCTTTAGACTTAGAAGAAATTGTGTTTTTTGCATGCATATTCATATCTTGTATGTGAGTTGCTACAATGGTCCTTTGGGTTGAAGTTTCCTGGTGTTAACAGTAATCCTCTTCTTAACACTGACAAGATCCCGATTGGTTTTGGCATCTGAGCCTTCAAGTGATCTGATAATTCTTAAGTGAATAACGATATAAAATTATCATCGATTTACTTTGAAATAATAGTTTTTTAGTTACTGCGCAAAAATCACCCGTCCATTTGCTTTGAACGCCATTTTCTATTTATGAAAAATTGCTATCTTAATCATTTACTCCGAATCTGAGTAAGTTACTTTCACCGAAGTAAAACCAGTCTACGATTTTTTTGACTACTAAGGGAATCTTCAGCGGTGGTCTATTTTTGGAACAATTTTATACTTGATTTGCATCAGCAAAACTTGAATAGAATCAGCTAAAATAGACCAACTTTGCCATTCCCGCACCGGTGTTGTATTTCTTGTTGTTAAACCCTCCAACCCTGTCACCCTATCAATTATTCAACATCAGAGATCAGATTGTTTTTTCAGAGGCCACTGATTTTTCACAATTTTTTTTTTTGCCACTGATTATTTTGACCAAATTTTTACTGTCACTAGTACGTCGTTAGCAGACGACGAGGAATACTTGTTCTTTCGTTTGGTTGAACGTGAGTGTGTGAATGCATGCATTTAATCTAACCGATATTAGATAGTGCTGATTTGTAATTTGTCAGTGGATAAACAAGAGTCGAAACGGAGAAGATCGCGTCCTTGAAGACACCAGAAATTCAGGAAACTTAGAGCATTCTCAAAAGTTTAAGATAAATTAGGATTTTCTTCTCATAAGTTATGAGAGCTTCCTAGAAATTCAGGAATCTTCCCATTAGCTCGAGAAACTTTCCAATAGTTCAGGTAACATCCCAAAACTTAAACTTCTTACTATTCGATAATTGTTCGTACCGAATCAAAACGAGATCCAAAAAATCAACTACACTATTTTTTTTCAATTTCTCGTTATTTATTAAAATATTTTCGATATTCTTCTCTTTATCATGAAATATGTACCAACTAAAGGCCCAAATAACTTCTGGGAAGCTTAATCTGTTTCACAAAGTTCCGGTTATTTCCTGAAAATTGTTTCTATAGTATTCCATGGGTGACCAGCAAACTTTTTGGAATTTCAAACAAGTTTCTAGAAACGTTGAAAAATTTCAATGGACTTCTCTGAAGTTTCGCCACTTCTCGTATCAAAAGAGAGCGAGCAAACTTCTTGATTATCTTGAAACTTCCAAAAAGTTTATTCAACTTCCAGAAAGTTTATTCAACTTCCGAGAAGCTTAATCAATTCCTGTCAAGTTTGAACATTTCCGAAGTTCGTAATAATTCAGAAGATATTTTTTAAAGAGTTCGTTCAGTTTCTAGAAGCTTATATAAGCTCTGATCAATTCACGTAACTGCCAAGATGTGCACTAGGATTGTCTGTGCAATTGTAGAATATAATATTTAAAAACGATTTCTGGGAAAAATCTAAGATTTTTGCAGCGATTTTCAAGGTATCATCGGTTTTCCCCAGAAAACTTATCAAAACTGCCATAGTAAAATGTATCCTAGTAAACCTGTCGAAAATTTCTTTACAAAGGTTTCTCTAAAATTTATCTGTATGAGCTATTCTTGTGTGCTAATCATGACCAATCCATCAATAAACCGTTTGTTCACTTTGAAGACTTCATTAGTTTTCATTTCCGAGCAATCGAAATACTATTCGGAATCGGAATTTGCCACCAAATTGTCGTAAAATCCACAACAGTCACAATTCCGGGAGCTTCCTCATTTCGAACTAGTCAGCGTTTTTCGGAAAATGCAGTGGCTGTAAAAAACTAAGAAAACCATTCGTTATTCAGGAATGAAACGAAAAGTAATTCTCTAGCACCGGGAGCAACTTCAGGTAATTATCAGCAACTGAGGCGAGCAACACCGCTTTCTGTCCGGAACCAACATCACCCGCACCAAACACGGTCATTTTTCGGCTCAAAAGCTGAAATTTTACAAATTAATTACTCCAAATTGCTCCAAGAACAGATCAAAACATATACCAGATTTTAAATGATGCAAAATAGATCCGGTATAAAACAAAACCGGTGCAGTGATCGTGTTTGCATTTGATATAAAAATAAATCGCATCCACGATTTGGACCACCGTTGAAGATGCCTTAAATACTGCTTGCAAAAATAAGTACAATCTACTCAGTCACCAGGTTGTCTCAAGAAAGCGTGTATAGATTGTTTACAGAAATCTCAGCTAAACGCAATGAGGTCTATACAGGTGGCGAAGAGCAGGGTGTTTGTCGAAATTAGTAACGAAAAATGGGAAAACAATCCATTATTTCGGGTAGTGACGTAGAACTCCAAAAACAAGCGAATGATAACAAAGCAAGCTAAGTTTTTTCCGCATCCTTTAAGTGCACAAAAAGACATTTTTCTGCTGAAACTTTTTAATAACTATACCAATTGCCGAAAACAAACATACCATCTTGTGATTTTCTGCTGTTGTAAATTGTTGTTTTTGGAGATCTACGTCACGCATGTTTACAAAAAACAGGCTGTACATCATCTCACGAACACAATGACAGTATTTTGCATTACACTAATGCAACTTAACGACTTCTTCTCCACCTGTATAGATCTCATTGTGCTAAACGGACGTTTGTCAACGGCGGTACTCCAACGTACTGCTGTAAACCAAGTCAACGATTTTTCATTACGGTCCATCTGACAAACACATTCAAGGGTTCTTTCGCGAATTAAATAAGAAATTTTCTCAACATCGAAAACACGCCTATCTAGTCTACCACGACCATTTTGAAGTGGAGGAAAACTGCTATGGGGAGAAATTGGTTGCTCACATGGGTAGACTTTGAATCATGAGAAATTTAAAGAAGAATGCAGTCTGTTTACGTTTGTCCGTTGAGCTCTAATGAAAAATTTCTGTGAGTTGAAATTCAATCACCGATTGCTCGGATGTGAGGATCAAGGTGAATTTAATACTTCAGGTAGTCTATTTTCTTCAGTTGGTTGGGAATACGGGTGGAGTAGCGGGGTATCAAATGAGATTTAGCAGTGGAGCGAAAGAGTAAGGAACACTCGATAGCGTATTACGCACATAATGACAGCTGTTTGTTGCAATTTTTGGAGTGAAGAGTTCTAAATGAATGTAAACGGTTTGGCTAAACGTTTTGTTTACAAACATTAGCACGTGCACTACCAACCCCCACCCCCCGAAATATTGGTAAACAAATTGCTGCAGCCTGACGCATCATATCCCATGGCATAGTACACAGGCCTGGCAGTGTGAAACTTATCATCTCCTTTACTCGTTTGTTCTAAAATGGAACTGCGAGTTTGACATCACAGAGCACTATTGCATAGGTGTAAAGAGGCAGCTCCAGTCTGCTACGAACCATTATTTTACTGATATGGATTGTATTAGTCTGTATTTAAACATGGCTTAAATTCTCATATACTGTATTGAGACCACCTGATGTTTAAATTCACCTTGGTGAGGATATCGGCAACAGAGGACTGAAACATTAAATTATCCAAATTTTGTTAGTTCTTGACGCCTGTCACTTTTGGTGTGGCGCTAATTTAACATTTTAAGCTCGGTTCACAAAAGATTATGTTTCTTTACAATACACAATATTTCTGAACAACCCAAGTTTGAGTACGATTGACTTATATTCGTCGGAAGTATGGCTACCTAAAAGTGAGTTAAGATGGTTAGGAGTAACACGTTGCCAATTAGTAAACATCGATCGAATTCAAGCCGAAATCGACAGTTTGTCATCTTACCACTACGAACTATCTTTAGGCACTTTAGAGTAGCTATACTTCCGACGAATTTGTGACATTCGCACTCAATTCTGGGTTGTTCAGAAATAGCGTGTAGATTATTGCAACGAATGTTTTAACCTCACTTTTTTGGCAGTTCAGGAAGCTTGTTTACAAGGTGCTAGAATTTGAACCGCTCAATCGAAAATTTTCATTGGCTTTTTGTGGATTCTGTATGATTAGATTCAGGAAATGATGTAAAAATAAGCAATGGTGTCGGTTTTCCTGCAACTTTATTTCAATCGTAACAAATTTAGAGCACAAAATCTCAAACCGATCTTACCGAAAACGTTCTAAGTCCACGTAAACAAGCTCCCTCATGATCTATATTTCTTATACCAAACTTCTGCAAAGAAAGAAATCTTGTAGTAAAAACTACAATTTTACCCGACTATGCCTATCTTCAAAACTACACGCAAAAAAAAAAATACCTTCATAGCAAACATATCCCAGGTAAAAATCCAATCCAGGTATTTCAAACATTTACTTTGTTTAAAACCAAGTAACATCGATGTTGAAATAAAAATCATAGTATGTTTATTTTTAACCATATTACGAGTTATTAAGAATAAACTTGTACGCAATTTGAGATTTACTGGTTTGCAGTTTCTACATTCATTTTATTTATTACTTTAAATGTTGGTTATCTTAGTTCAAGATTTGGCTTGATTGCTAACAGATTCCAGGTGCAAGGAGTTTGCTCAGAGTTTGACTACTGAAATAGATCAAATAAGAATTCCAACCGATCGAGCGATTAAGGTTCATGTTGTGAGCGTCGAAGAAACAATGCCTCGGCTGCACTGGATCCTGATGAGGAAATACACACGCTCAGAGTCACCTATCTCAGACAGAATGCAATGTTGTTGAAATCGAACATTGCCTTGAACTTGGTTCAAAAACATTCATTTCAGTTCGAAACAATTTTCTTTTTCACTTTACATCACTTCCTTATCGTTTCCGAGGTTAGAGCTTTGTCCCATGATACTAACTTAAATAAATGGAAATTTGTATCCGTGTATCACCATCAAATTTTAGTCCCAAATTTACCCGGTTATGGTAGAACCTTCGACTGTATTAGTTGTAGTAAGGCTTTGATTCGTACTATATTGATATCGACCGCACCGTGAAGAAGAAAAAGTTCAATCCTGAGCATGGAAAAATCAAACACATAATTTATGAGTCAGATGAAAATTGATGGTTGATTTCGTTGCTTGAATTTAACAACCTCGATAATGGTGGTTTTCTACTTTGCGGTTTTGTTTTGCTTGTGAGTATCAGTTATTTACGAATCAAACTTTCCACTTAACATCTGGCCCAGTCATTCAATGCAAAGAAAAAATACAAT
>JASCZW010003945.1:0-38968 GCA_034211315.2 Aedes japonicus
GATCGAAACCAAAGCCAGCAGTTCGCAATTTGAAGCATAAAGGCATCATATGATGGCGTTTCTTTCGATCTGCGTCGAAATCGTGTCTGAACCCACGGAACTTGAAAAACAAAAAAATCGGGCCACTATTCTGGGTAAATCGACCAACTCGTTGCTAGAGACGTTATGGGCTGAAGACCGCCTTGTACCACCTTGAATACCAAATTTGAGCAGGCTTATGACGAGGAAATAATTTTCAGAATGTCTCAAGAGCAGCTGATCGTCCTCGCGTCAGATGAGCCATACAACCTGCCCACCATCGAAGCCGCAACAGGCATATCAGGAGCCAAAGATCCTGAATCAGATTCACCAACAACAATTGGCAAATACCCCACCATCACAGATCCTTTCTTTTGCTCCAATGTTGACATACCGCAAATTTGTATTCAGCATCCACCATAGCCATTAGAATTATGCTGAACTGCTATTTGTAATTTAAATAATCACTGACGCTCTTTGCAGGGACTTGTTTTTACTAACGTGCTATCCTACGCTCTTACACAATTGGAAAAGTGCCATTTTACTCCAAAATCATGTGAAATTGATATCCGATTTTGTTCTAAATTTTGGCTGCTCTAAGAACCGGTGGGAACGAATAATTTGAAACCTTAAAGCAGTGAATTTAACCAATTTCCCTAAACTTATCTGAAGAACTTCCTGAACTTCACAGAAGAACTTCCTGAACTTCCTGAAGAACTTCCCCGAAGATCTCTGAAGGTCTTTCCCGATGTGCTGAAGTTCTCTAAAGAAGCTCCCTGAAGATCTCTGCAGAATTTCAACGAAGTTTGATAAAGAACTTTCCCAAAGATCTCTGAAGAACATCTCCGAAGTTCTCAGAAAAACTTTCCTGAACTTCTATAAATAATAACCCTGGATTTCTGTGAAGAACTTCCTGAAGTTCCTCTGAAAAACCTCCCTGAAGTTCCTCTGAAGAACTTCCATAAAATTGCTCGGAAGATTTTCCCTGAAATTCTCTAAAGAAATTTCCCGAACTTCTCTGAAAAATTATCTGAAGTTCTCTGAAGAACTTCCCTGAACTCTTCTGATAAATTTTCCAGAACTATTCAGATGAACTTTCCTATATTTTTCCAAAGAACTTCTCTGAACTTCTCTAATAATTCTCCTCGAATTTTTCTAAAGACCTTCCATTAACTTCTCTAAAGAACTGCTCTGAACTGCTCTGATGAATTTCGCTGAAATAGTAATCCGGATCTTCATAACCCAATTCTTTTAGAAAATTAGCCTCAATTCCCTAGTCTTCAAGATGAGCAATTCACGATTACGTCCAGACTTTGCGAGTTTCTCGTTTTATCCGTCTTTTCAATATGATGCACGCAGCAACTGCAGCAAATTTTCATTCTCTGTCCATAGCTACCGAATAAACGTATGATTACTTCCAAAATTTATTTTTAAAAGCTCGCAACAAAATATATGCGAGAAACATAAAAATCAATCGTGTGTACAATGAAAAAAATTAAGTGATAACGCTGCGGCAAAGATTTCGACTTCATAGTACTATTACTGCATAGCTCATCTTTTTTTCCAAACCGTTTTTTTTTAATCTTATAGAATTATGAAATAGATATCTATAACGGCTATATCATACTGAACTATAGCATAGATTTCCAAGCGCCGTGTGAAGGCACCTTTTGTCTGATAATCTGCTTGTAGACAAGTTTGTGATCATAGCAATCGACATGTTTTGGTTGATTGTTAAAGCGAAAGCGGACGGAGCGGGTTGAGGAAATTGATGTGTGCAGCAAATCGTGAACTGGCCTATTTCATTTTGCCTTCACACACATGCACCGATTCGCACTCATACAATATTGTTAGTTTATGTACAGATTGCGGAGCTGAAGTAACGGAAAGCAATCCGCATGGTTAAAATAAGTTCCTGCTATTGGGAAATTTATTCCAAGGCTATGAAATTGTCGGAGTCTAATGCTCGTTTCTGAAGGTATGTTTCGATAAATCAGAAGAAAGCAGAGGGATTAACGTCTGAATATTGGCAGTTATAATTATAGATTACATACAGCTTCATCAAATATCCCAGGTACTGAATGAACTGCTGAAAACCCGCCCCGTACCCTAGACAGCCAATTGAAAATCGCTTTTTGCAAATTGCTTGTAGAATATTCTATTTATGAGAAGCTTTGCTATATGAATCTTGGTTAGGTGGGTGGCCAGACGAATCATTTAGATCAACTTTGAAAAGAAAGCAGTTGAGCAAACCGTGCGAAAATGTTGAACGCCAAGGAACTGCCGCCCATCAGAGCGAGTAACTGCTTGTGACACCAGCAGCGACGTTGCGTGAAGCTGCACTCTGTCACTAACAACCAGGCCACTAGGATATCTCGAGACTGGGTGTCGCGTTTCATCTATTAGCTAACTGGCGATTGTTGCTGAACTGTCGCAGCATGCTGGGCGATCTCAATTGATTTTTTTTTCGCAGGGTTCGTTGAACTTCTTGTCTAATTTAAATGTCAACTCGGCGCTGATCCCGAAAGCCAAACCATATGTCATTTACATGTGTTCTCTCCTAGAGATAGCAAATAGGCGCAGCAATTGCCGACCGCGGGTTTGATTAATTTTCCCATGTCAACGCGTCAACTTCAGTCCGTTGTTGGCTCGTTTGCTGTACCAATTTAGTGCGAAAGGGCTTTCACTTCCCTCGGGCCTCGCCTCGCCTTGCACATCGCACACACGTGTACGTCAATTGGAGAAAACGGGCATCATCGTGATGATCGTCTCCTTCTTTAGATGACCACGTGTGAATTTTGTCTGGAGTCTAATGATGTGCGCGGCCCTTTGAATCACACCTTTGGTACCGGTCCCAATCAGAGGACCGATTTGTCTTCACTCTTGGCCGGATCTCCGCCCGAATTGGCACTCAAACATCATAGATTGTTTACAACGGATAACAAAGCCAGTTTTGCCACTTTTTAGGGCAATGCCGTAATGAATTCAGGTGGTTAACCAATTTGAATCGGTTTGGTAGCCGATTTGTATTCCGTGGTAACACATTAAACATTTAGCTTGATTTGATAAGGGTTGGCTTTCACGTCGTGACTTACTGGTGGTATTTGAGTCGGGAAAACTCATAAATATGATAATTCGTTTTAGGTAACGCCATTCCTGTCCAAACGGGTTGATCATCGCTTAGTTTCTCAAATTGGGTTCGCTGGTTTTGAGAGAAGAAGCCCCAGAGGAACTCACTGCGCATGTTACACAATGTGTACACAATTTTCCCGCTGAACACACATTCCGAAAGCGGCATCTTTAGATTAATGATTCTCATCACACGATATGTCTCCATTCCCCACTTTCGTGGCAATTTAGCCAAACTAGTATCTAATTACTTTCGCTTTCATCTTCATCTCCACTCGCAAACGAAGCATAACTACCAACATCATGCCTAACATCGAACGTATGTCATCCGACTGCATAGATTCCAACTGGCAATCAAAAACGATAATAACCGAAACGGAACATCCAACGAGTATTTCTGCCGATTAATGAAACCCTTCCGGGATTACAAACAGCCGAGGAACAACGGGAGGCGTTTCAAATTCGGAACTCGGGTGCGTCAAATAACTTCATCGTCAATCGCGGGAAATTCCCCTCCATCGACTTCATCATTTCGTTGGTGCTTTCACCGGAAAATGTCATTCAATCGCGCGATCCTTCCCAGAATTCCCAAGGTCCGTTTTATTACTTTTAATTGCGTATCGATATTGCATTCATCAGAGCCATTTGGAACACCTCCTGAGAGCAACCTATGCCGTGAAGGATCACCACCGAAGGAAAGGAGAAGGAGAAAGGTAATAAAATTTAAATGTTTATTAGACAGGTTGATAAAGCTTTGACAGCCTTCGACGAGAGGATCGGGTGGACACAGAGAATCGTTAACGCCACACGACGCGCCGCCGCGTGATCGCTGTCTCGAGTCCCAGGCGATGGGGCGATAAAGTTCAAATATTTGGTCAACGGGTCGTCGTCAATTCGGAAAGGGAAGCGAATGTGGAATAGAAAAAGGACTCCGAATGTTTTGTCACAACCACAAAACCCACGGCCTACTGAGCCAACGAGAATGGTGGGAAGCGACGTCAACACAAATTATTGAATAGAAGAAAAGCAATGAAAGGTCCTTTCAAACAACCACTGCCTCCTGCAGAGATGTTGAGCCTCGTTCTTATTGTTGTTGAAGAAGGTGTTATTGGATTGAGGTCTGTTTGTTGACTTGTGTATATTTTTAGACTTACTTCCTAAATTGCATCGGTGATGGATGGACCTGCGTTAAGGCAATGCTCGCCACGGGTTTGTGAAAATTAAGACATTAACAATGCAGTTTGTTCGCGCATCCAATCTTGTTGCTTCATGCCGAACACATCATTCGTTGCCATGCCAGCCGCAAAACGAAAGCCTCCTTGTGCGAAATCCTCCCTGTGTGAGTTATTTATGAGTTTTAAATGAGCAGGTAAGAAACAAGTTCTGATTATGAAGCCCGAGAGTCTTATAATTAACTGACGTGCGAGTGTTCAGCGAGGGACGCTGAAAGATGATGCCGTTGCGATAGACCCTACTGGTAGGATTCGGGCCAATCCGATGGAATACATTGCTCATTGCACATTCACGAATTACTCCTCTTTTTTGTTTTTGTTCCGAGCTCCGACTGCAAGCGTGCGTTGCGAGCATAAATTGGATGGCATCTCTCCCTTTCCTTCCTACCGGATCAGTGTGCTGCAGACGATGCCGACTCTTTAGTGGGCCATTTAGTGGTTCATTAACAAATTTGATATAAATCTTTCTTTTGCGTTTTTTCTGAGGTTGGAAGTTTTTCATTCGTTTCGTTGCCAACCACTCTGGGGACTGAGTGAGAGTCGGTATGTCTTCATCACGACGAGCTGTACATGTATTTTGCCCAATTCGCTACGGTTTCTCGTCATCTGTCACATAGTTGCAGCTTGTAACTGGTGGGCAACATTGTATCCCGGTCAAGGGGTGAACTGATGGAGCAAAACACACTGAAGCCTTCATTTACGATCCAGTTCAGGGGGTTCCTCAATTGAATTAGTTTGTTTTACACAAATTCGTTGTTCGGATCACATTACGTACATCTTAAACTAAAAATTATAGTTTTCTAATAATCCTTCTTTTCTATTATTTCTCTCTGCGGGCGCTCGAGTGTTTCCTATTAGTGGTATCGACTGTTTTAATAAGTAATAAATCGATATTAGGGAATACTTATTTACTTCTATCCGCCGTTCTATCCAAAAAAAAACCCAAGCTGGATTACCACAATGAATAGTGCCAAATAGCACTATTTTAGAAAATAATAATTCAATCAAACCATTCTTCAATTTCGCTTTCAAACAAAATTTAGTATCTATATACTATCTTCCAATGGGTCATGTTCACCTTTTTTACCTTTGTTCTCTTAGGAGTTACGTAGACTGAAATTCGATACTTTCAACCCCCGTCCCCGTCGTACACTTCAGTATACTTTTTTCAACACCCCTCCCCCTCCTGAAAGTCTATGTAAATTTTAACAACTTTTTTTTAATTTGACGAATAAAAATATTGTAGAAATGTTTGAGGAACGGATCATGAAATAAAACTTGAACAACCAAGTAATTCAGCTATTCATTTTGATTTTATTTTACAAAAATAGCAGAAATAAAAAAAATAATCAATTATGCAAATGCCAAGGGCATCTGTAATCCTGATGGATATTTTGATCTAAAATTGATCCGTTTCAAAAATTTATATCTTCTTATTTTAAATCAAGATAAGGAATATTGCCCCGCAGATCTATTTCCTTTGATCTATATTCAAAAAAGTAAATGGCAACCCGGTCCAACGAAACGTCATTCCATAAGAATACACAGCGGTAGCTCAATTTCAGCCTTCTCCTGTTTTCCAGAATCGTTGGTCCGAAGTTGATCGATGTGCGAACGAATCAGCCGCTTGCGTCCTGATGGTGCATCGAGAACATTGTATTGTACGTTCCCAATCGTCTCGATGGCGATTCCGGATTGCCAGCTGGTTTTCATTCTGTGTACCTTTGCAAATATCGGTGACCCTGCTGCAATTCTTGCTTCTTGGTGACGCTTGGCTGCTACTCGTGAGTGTTACAGTACATTTGAAGATCTCAACAGATCCAATGTTGTCCGTATTTTTCTTCCATTCAATACTTCAATACCATCAAGCAGGATGGATGGAGTTGCTCGATACACCTGCAGAAAAGTTTGAAGTCCAGCAGATGCTGGTAATCCTTCGTCTTGCATTTTTCGGATTGACCTCTTGAGTGTGTCGACGAACCTTCCGCTCGACCATTTGATTGCGGATAAACCGATTCGGTGTGGAAATTAATGATGCCCACCTTCTCATAGAACGAATGAAAACCGTATCCGGTAACCTGTTTCCGTAATCGGAGGTGATTACTCTAGGTACGCCGAATCTTGCAAAGCTCTCGAACCCGATCGTCCTAGCAGTCGTTGATTTTGTCTGGAAAATCTCTGGCCACCTTGAAAACGAATCGGTAATTGCTGAATGCGCTCACAAGGTCCTTCTGCTTGTGGTGGAGATTTTTGCACAACTGGAATAGCGTCGAATGTACTCGTCGTCGATCTTCGTCCAGAAGTGATGGCTTTGACTCTCGCGATGCCAGCATGACCTCGATATAGCTGCTTCAATTGATTTGTTTCCCCGGAAACACTCTGGAATCACCAGCCGTTCCATCATCACACATCTTTGTACTACGGATAATGATTCAGGCCACTGGAAAACACCTGCAACGTTGGATATTGGATTGATTTTCCGTTCTTCGGCCAGCCAGAGTTGATATACTGGACGAGTCGCAAAATGATGTACAACACTCTGCTGAACATTCTGATTTTCAGCTGGAGTGCCGGTAGTAAGGGTGTCGAAGGAAATATAACTGGATGCAGATATTTCAAGGTCTTATTTCAAAGGATTGTGTAACTGCAGGATTGAAATAAATCCAAAATAAGATGCAAAAACCAATTCCTGAACAAATTGAATTCTTCGGAGTTGAAAGTCGATTCTTGTTGAAGTTTTAAAAACTTCGGTTCAATTTTTGGTAACCCTTTTGAAGAATATATTAGTCAGATTAATGCTGTTATTTTTTAGTTGTTAAAGCACATGAGTTCGACTTCAAAATTTGGTATTATTTATTATTCCAGTAAAGTTTGACAGCTGTGGCCATCTGGCCCCATGCTGTTTTTGATGGCAGCCAATCGGTTTTATGAAGGTTCTCAAGCGGTCATAACAACGTTCACTAAAACATTTTCAAAATCTGTATGGTCTTAAGATGGTTTTATTAACTTTTTTCACAACCGTTTATAGAGTGGGCCACTTTGTACACATTTCGGCTTTAAAGAAGCATAGAGCAGGTGTTAGCCAAGAAACTAAAACGACCTAAAAGTACCGTGTTTTGTGTTTGCAAATCATGCTTCTGACCAGCTTTTGACTGTGGATCGGAAGGTTGGAAGTGAAACAACTCGAAGACTGTGGAGGGACTAACTTTTTATACCGCAATGCAAAAGAACACCGTTGCCAAGCATTTCCGGACAAAGAAGGTGTCCAACTTCCCGAAGAAGTATTTGATTTGGCAGGCCATATGTAGTTGTGGTCGAAGATCTGAAAGTTTCATCTCTATCGGCACTATCATCAAGGATGTGTACGAGAGAAAATGTCTGCAAAAGTGGTTGCTACCGTTTATCAGACGCCACGACTCTCCAGCTCTATTTTGGACTTATTTGACCCTTTTGTCACTATGCAAAATCTGTCCTGGAATGGTATAAGGTACAACAGCCATGCCACCAAACTGTCCAGAATTTCGCCCAATAAACAAGAACTGGGCTCTCGTTAAGCGGAAACTCTTCGAAACTAAGAAGAAAGCAAATGGTACCGATGATTGCAAGGCAATATGGAGAATCGTCACGGCGGGCGTATCTGAGGATACGCGAACGGAACCTGATGACGGGTGTACCACTGAAGGCTCGGGAATTATACAGAAAGAAAGATTAGTAACTTAATTAACTGTTTCTCATGTAGATGTAACTCTATAATTGCGAAATAAACAATCGGTTTTGTTGATTTTTTTGCTGCTATTGTTTTGGTGTCCGAAATTTGACGTGGACAGGCTTGAAATGGTAGTGTTCAGTCGGGGCGCTTTGTATATGAAGATGGCCTCAGAATGTACGTGAATCAACTAGCATTCTTGAAATGGGATGTAGGATGTACATTCGAGCTATCACCTTCACCATCCAGGGCTTAAAATTGCTGCATCTATAAAGAAATACAAATTGTTAAACAGGTGCAAAGAGGTTTCGTCCATCAAAGAACTGCCGGTCAGTGAAATATAAATTGTACACAAAGACAAACACAAAAAAAACAACAAATGACGAGACGTCCGTCAAATTGGATACCACTACACTTCCGGGTCCACTATTATTCATAGCTGAGCATAGGACAGATGTGCCTGATGATGTGCAATACATCCGAATCGAAAAAATTGGGAAAAAGGTTTTGGTGTGGTAAACCATTTGCTCGTGTGACTTGAACAGATCTTTTTATTTCATAACGGGCACAATCAACGAGGAAAATTACAGAAAAAAATGCATCAGAAAACGGCTTCTACCCATCTACCGAAAGCATAGGGATCCTCTATTGATTTCGTTGAATTTGGGATTTGCTCACTACCCTTTTGCTACTTGTAGATCCTCCAGAATGATAAAGTCGATTTTGTCGAAAAATTACAACATACTCCGAACTGCCCTGAACTGCGTCCTATTGAAAGATACTGGGCAATAATTAGGCGGCATCTTAAGAAAGATGGCCAACTCTGTTGAGTGCTTCCAGAAAATTTGGTCTGCAGAATCTAATGGTCAGTATCAAGTGAAAGATCCGAGCGTTCTTCAGAAATGAGAAGAATATATTCAAACTCCCGTGAATTTGGTCATAAGTATAATGATTTTCATTTATATGAAGCACACTTATGAATTTGTTCGAAAATAAATATTTTCCTTTGAGAAATAGGTGTGTACTTTCTTTTATGAATTGTTCTTACAAAACGCCGATAAGACCGTAGCTGTTTGCGGGCATGAGCTGTGGACAATGTTTGAAGGTCGCGTGCTAAAGACCTGTGGTAGATCGGTGTGTGGCGGCGAAGGATGATCCACGAGTTTACTCTACTCTATGGCGTGTCCAGCATCCAGAAAGTGGCGAAAGCTGGAAGGATACGTTGGGTAGGGCATGTTGCAAGAATGCTGGGCAACAACCCTGCAAGTATGGTGCACGTCTTCAACCCGGTCGGTTAAAGAAGACGTGTAGCGCAGCGATCGTGGTGGGCGGATCAGGTGCAGCAAGACTTGGTGAGTGTGGTTCGTCAACGAGGTGGAAGAGAAGAACCGAGTACATTTGCAAAAATGTTTTACCGATTGCGTGATAATGTTTGCACCATCGTATAACTGAGATGTCCGTCATAACTGAGCATACAATGCCTTGGTTTTCTGTACATCCACGTAAGCTTTAATCAATATCATAGTGGGCTGCGAGTAAAAGAAGCCGATTTCCTTTGTTTGACAGTTGCATCCTGACAAAGTGGCAGGGTATTCGTGATTTGTCCCACGCGCAAATGTCGCAAAAATACGTTTCAATCGCCTTGGAAGTGTCCCGATGGACCGTGAAAATGGTCTTACACCGAGAAAGGAAAGGGCAACTATCAGGTCGTGCAAGATCTGCTCGGATTCCGATGATTATCGCTGCCATTAAGAGGAAGATTCTGACGAATTTATTGCGTTCAATGAGGAAAATGGCGAAGGAACAATGGATCAGCGATTTTACGGCATGGAAGATAGCAAAAGAAGATTGCCGGGCGAAGTCGAGGGCACGGAAAAAAAAACTTACATGAATACCAACCGCTTCCGGGAGCTACGAGTTGAGCGATTTAAGAAAATGTTGAACTTACTCTAGCGAAAAAATCCGTTAATCCTGTTTATCGACGAGAGCATGTTTACGATCCCGCGACAAAATCCAGAACCGATCGCTATATTAAAGACTGTATTCGATGAAATTTGGACACACGCAATTGTTCGTAACTTTTTAGCGTGTGGGTAAAAATTATTGAAATTTTAACTGAATGTATTTCATTGTGTTGTGTCAATTGTGTGATGAGTTTCGTGAAAATCGGTCGAGTGATTTCAGTGATGGCTTCGAATGAAGAAATAGTGCGCCAACAAATTTTGGGCACTCACTTCGAAAACCCAAACGCTTCTCATCGATGGATCGGAAAACAGCTCGGAATCGCACATTCAACCGTATCTCATGTGATCAAAACGTTCAAGAACCATAAGACAACCAAGCAGAAAAAGGGTAGTGGCAAAAAACATGGCACATCAAATCCGGAGAAGGCCAGGATGGTATTGAACTAATTTAAGCGTTATCCCAACATTTCGATTAGAGATGTTGCGAAAAAGGCGAAAGGTTCAGTTTGTTTTGTGCAAAACAATGAAACGTTCTGGATTACAGGTGTACAGAAGGCACCGAACCGGAGCGATAAACAGAACTCAGTGCCAAAACTCGTGCAAGAAAACTGTACAGGAGTGGCTCACAAACCGTTCTGCATTGTGATGGACGATGAGACCTACATTAAAGCCGACACCAAACAAAGGCCAGACAGGAACACACGTTGCCACTCCTAGTTGGCCGTCGAAGAGTGTACGGAAGAAGAAACTGTCGAAATTGCCAAAAATTCCTTGTCTGGCAAGCGATCTGCGGATGTGGCAAAATGGTCATCCTTCATCACCTCTGGGACCGTCAACGGACAAATCTACAATGACGAATGCCTCCAAAAACGACTTCTGCCCTTCTTGAGATCTCACGATGGCCCGACACTGTTTTGGCCGGATTTGGCATCTTGCCACTATGCCCGGCCCGTCTTAGACTGGTACAAAGATAACAATGTAGTTTTTGTACCAAAAGACGTCAACCCTCCAAACACTCCGGAACTTCGCCCATTTGGAAAATTTTGGGAAATCATGAAGGCAAAGCTCGTTAAAACTCCAAAACTGATAGAAAATGAAATTGAACTAAAGAAAGTATGGTTAAAAGTAAGTAAGCAAGTCGGATATCATTGCCCAAAATTTGATGAAAGGGGTCAAGGCAAAGGTGCGGGCATTTGGTTTAGGAGAAGAGGTTCAATAAACCAATGATGTCAAAACTTAACAATTTAGTAGTATTTTATTTCCAGAAAGTTTGAAAAGAATCGGGCTCAAGGAAAACTTTTGGGGACCTATTTTGTGTGTCCAAATTTGATCGAATACAGTCTTTAGTTCTCTCCCGGTAACAGACGTGGCCGATGAGCATAAAAACTTGTATCTGACCAAGCATCCAGCTAGCGTTATGCTAGCGTGCTATGAATTGATGGCTTCCGGTGGCAAAAAATGAC
This sequence comes from Aedes japonicus, assembly GCA_034211315.2. Classification (NCBI taxonomy): domain Eukaryota; kingdom Metazoa; phylum Arthropoda; class Insecta; order Diptera; family Culicidae; genus Aedes; species Aedes japonicus. The sequence continues at coordinate 11,513 of JASCZW010003945.1, forward strand.
ATTTTGACATTGTTTAGTGGTGCAAACATTATCACGCATGCGGTAGACGAGGATTTTACATTCTACACTTGCGTGTAGGCATGTTTTTAAGTTCTATCTTCGTTTTATTTATCAATTCGTCCTCAGTTTTTGCCTCAAAATTATTGGAGTAGATCTTACGTTTCAGGTTGGCCCAGAAATTCTCGATGAGACGCAGCTGGGGGACGTTGGGCGGGTTCGTCGACTTGGGTACCACATCGATATTCAGCCGCTCCATCTCCTCCAACGATCGCTTCGAGTAGTGGGCCGACGCCAGATCAGACCAGAACATCGCGTCTTCGCCCTTATGGTATTTCTTGATGAATGACGCAACTTCCGGCAGACATTTCGTAACATAAATTTCCCCGTTCACGGCCGGTCCGGAGCGAAATAAGAGCGGCTTTAACATGCCCTTCTCGCTGATTGTCAGCCACAGCAGCACCTTCTTGGGGAACTTGATGTGTGAAATGAACTTCACCTCGGAGCTCACTTCCTTCATGGGGGAAGTAAAATATGAAGTGCCCTGCCAGTCGTTGCCATCCAGGGTGAGATAGGTCTCGTCGTCCATCATCACCGCCACGTCGCAATCCGCCAGGAAAATCGAGTTGACTATCTTATTCAGCCGCTTCCGCAGCGTCATTGCCTGCAGCTCCGAAACCAGCGGACGCGACTTCCGCTTCCTAACATGTATGTTCATGTTCGCCAGGTACTTTTTCACTGTTTTGCCGGTTGAATCGACCCTCCGGCCAAGCGCACGCGTCGCCGGCCGTCCGGAATCGGGCTTTCTTTCGATGCTCTTATTGTTGTCTAATAGTGCCACGATGTTGTAGATGCCTACACTGTTTTTGCCATCACGGTAAGAGTTCGACTGATAGTGCTGTCCAAATTTGTCTGCTGACTTATGGGTTACTATGCTTGATGCTGCATGGGTAGTTTCGTCAGTGCGGATGAAGCTACACTCATGAAAAACCGGCAATTTTTGTCCATTTTTATAAATGCAAACGTTAATTAAGATTCGAAAAGGAACTCAGAGCTTGTCGCGTAGAATCAAGCATCACTCAACCACTTAACATCATAGCAATCAGACAAATTCGTCAAAAGTCTAGATTACTTCTTCAATTACTCAATTGCGACGTCCCAACTCTCCAAGCTGACAATCCATCCGTGTAATCAAAAAGGTTCAATCGGTCACGCACGTTCCCTCGCCGTTCGCAGCAGTTTAAACCGACTCAGTCTGCCAACCTGTCTGCCTCAAGTCACAATATGTCGCACACATTTCATTGCAGCCGTATTTCGCACATTTTTTTGTTGGCAGCTCAATTCCGTCATCACCGTTTCCGCGTTTCATCTTGGCTTTTGACCACCGTCCAAAGGAGAGAATAAAAAATGCGAAAAAATCTTCACGCACAAATATTTTCATGGTCAGACGATGAATGGCAACAAAAAAATTTGATTGATGATGACTATCTCTATCTGCGTTGGAATTAGCCAACCCAGAGTTCGTAGTTTTCACCAATTTAAAAGCTATAAATTCGAAAAGACCAACGGCGACGAAGGCAAATATGTAGACCAAGTGGATTCACTCTTTTGAGCAACGACTTCGCGGCGATTTGGAGAGTGAATTGGAATTTTCATTCAAAAGCCCCCCAAGTGATCCCATCTTTATTGCGAGGTCCATCAAAATGAATTAAAAATGTGAGCGATAAAATCCACGTTTGCGAGAGATGAACTGGTTTGACTATTTTTCGCCATAAATTCATCCAACGAGTCTCCAATCGGTTCGTAGTTCGAGATTTCCTAAGCTTCTTAACCGGCACCCGATGTGATAATTGGAAATGGCACGCAAATTTCCTTTCACCGAGGCGTGAAAACCTCGCCGGTCATTGACCTCGGCCAGCGTCATCGCAGCATCGTACCAGTTCCAAAAGAGGAACCGCCTGTCGCCGTTAAGACGAGAACATGCAGCAAACACCGTTCACCGACTTATCGCTCTAGATTCTAAATGTACCGACACCTACCGGCGGAGGCAGCGGCAGCGGCTGTGGGAAAGCGGAAACGGTGCTGTATTATTTAACCAAACGGGGAACCTTCCGAACCACCCGGTGCTTAGCCGCTAATAGGTGATGCAAATATTTGTCTTCGCAGCTCGCGAGCATTCCGTTCCAGCAAGGAGGCCTGCTTCTTGTGAGAAAGTCGTACGAATCTTGGACCGCAATCGGGGTGCAAATTTGTCTAGATTTTTCCTTCTGTAATTGATGTTCGAATGTACATATCTCATTGCAGCAAGCGGGAATATCTCAAAAGACGACGACCATAAATATTGCGTGACAATGAACTTGATCTACGGCCGCCCATAAAGCAAACTCGGGTTTTTATTGGCGACAAATTGTTTGGAGCTATTTTTGCACGGTTCCTTTGGTGGCATACCGAATAACAACAAAAAAAGAAAAAGAAAAAAACAACCAGTTGACATGACACAATTGTACACACCGACGGACGCTGATGGGCCATGTTTGTTTGGACGTTCGAATCAAAATCACTGCTCAGCGGAGGAATTTGGTTAAATTGTTTGGGGCGGGCCAGGAGGTACGTAAATAGTGTTTACATCTGTTTTATTGCGAGAAATACTTGCAGATGTGGTTGAGTTCAACAGTACATTATGAAGTAATAAACATGATTGAAAGGGTGTGCAGGACACTACTCAGCAGGGTGTGATTTTGAGAAGGATTCTTGTGTAAGATTGGATATTAAAGGGTGTACGGAATCAAATTGCGACACGCACACAAATATTCGGCAAAATTTTCCCGTTCACTCAATCATCTTCAAACTTTTAGGGAGTAAAATTAATCATGTTATGAATATATTCCCATGTATTTTTTATTCAATTTCAATTTCATATCCAAATGTACGAACCTTCTTCTTTGCACTACTCATAAGGTTCTGTACAACATTTGGATCAACTTTTTTTTTCGTGGCAATCCATTTTTTATTTATATCTTCCTCCGATTTTACTTCCTTAAAATGCTTCCGAAGTGCTTGCTTCATGATGGCCCAATACTTTTCAATTGGCCGCAGTTTAGGTGCGTTCGGGGGGTTGAGATGCTTCGGCACGAAATTGGCCTCCTTAGCCTTGTACCACTCCAAAATCTCTTTCGAGTAATGGCAAGAGGCTAAATCCAGCCAGAAAATCGTAGGACTATCGTGTGACCTATGAAGAGGAAGAAGACGCTTTTGGAGGTATTCCCTTAGGCAGCATTCATTAATTATGTCACGCTTTTAGGGGGAGGGGGTTCAGAAAACCGTGACATTTTGTGACAAACGAGGGAGGGGGGTAAGCTGAATCGTGACATCACATTTTTGAAAAAAACAAAAACAAAATGATATTCTTATGCAATATCGCCTACTACTACTATCCCTACTGTTCACGCCCTTCGTAAACGAACAGCAACAGCAGTAATCATGCAGCACTCACACACGCTCGCATAAACTATGCCCACGCCCCTGTTCTGCAACTTTCCATCGTTCTGGAACTTTCCATGTTCTGGAACTTTCCATTGTTTTGGAACTTTCCATCGTTCTGGAACTTTCCATGTTCTGGACCTTTTCCATCGTTCTGGAACTTTCCATGTTCTGGAACTTTCCATTGTTCTGGAACTTTCCATGTTCTGGAACTTCTAGCAGTAGCGGCACAATATAAAAACGGTACCGCAGTGGCGCAGTCATTCAGTCATTATATCAATTCTAAGGTGTTAAGATCAAAAGGAAAAAGCAATAAAGGATAAGTGAATAGAAGCAGTAGTTTTTCTATCAATATCTTCTGGATCCATTATCCGGTGCAACAGCCCAGTGTTATACAGTGTTGAATACAGTCCACCCTACGACTAGAGTGTTTGCTGTCAACGGCCTTGGAACCCAACCCGGCCTTTTTCAGGGTAAGAAGAGTTGAATTTTCCACCCATGAGCCAAGACAGAGCACTCGTTTTACCCGACAGTTGCTAGTTTGAGCGACACCTATTTCTTTCCTACCGTGTTAGGACACGTTTGAGTTCTGTCGCAAGAGAGCTAGCAAGCTACTTCAAGTACCCTACGGATCCGGTGTTTGGCTCCGACACCTACCATACCTAACACGCTAACTCGAAGCACTCATTAACGAGTCGAAAGTACGCATTTTGAAGAAAAGTGGCTTAACTCATTATTAGGAGTATATTTTCCTCATTAATTGAGTATTCGTTACCCATTAATGATTAATTGATACTCATAAATGAGTATGCAATACTCAGAAATGAGGAAAGTATACTCTTAATAATGAGTTAAGCCACTTTTCTTCAAAATGCGTACTTTTCGACTCATTAATGGGTACTTTCAAGATAGAGTGAATACTATTCCACCGTTCATGAATGACAGCTGCAGCTCATTCAGTGTGCGTCAGTGAATAAAGTCCAGTGTTTATTGGTGAAAAATTGGTTCGCGCAGTTAGTGTATTTTGGAAAATGAATCGTGGAGAACTTTTAATACGCTGTACAATGCGTATGTAAAGGCTTACCCGGATAAGAAGAAAAGGGAGTGCCAATTGGATGCTACTAATTTCTGGAATGAACGGAAGGGCAATGACAACACCGCACTTGAAGAGCAAGTCAATAACAAAATAAAAGAGCTTCATGCCTTGCAGCCAAAGAAAACGGTAAACTTCTTCAACTATGGGGAAAGTCTATGAGTGCTCCTAAGGAATCAGCGCCGACAGTGAAACCCGCGCAACCCATCAAGGAAATTGAGTATATGGCTCAGCCGTCATCATCAAATAAACGCCCTGCACCAGTACAGGAACAACTTAAAGCTGAGCTAAATAATCTGAACTCTGAGGTAGTGCTTCTGATTGACAAGAAGTCTGCTGGACTATTGGCGGATGATGATCAGTCGAGACTCGAAGGGCTAAAAATTAAAAAGATCAAACTTGAAAAGAATCTCAAAATCAAGGAAGACGAGCAAGAGCGGCAGCAGAAGCATCGTGAGAAAATGAAGCAGGCTAAACAACTGTTAATTCGGGACATCCCAGAGGCTGGTAAATATGATATATTAACTAGTTTGTTTGGCACAGTAGATATAAATATCAAATTTCAGGAAATTATCTTTCATTCCGAAATTCTCCCGGCCGCCCTCGTGTTGAAGAGCAGCAACCGGAGCTGCTCAAGGCAATATGCGATATCGCACTTCATGGATCTGCGGCCCACGAAAAGCGCAGTGATGAGAGCGTCAGAAGCGTTAAAACTTTAGATGAGTTGACTTCTGCAATACAAGGCAAGGGATTCAATATCAAAAGAACAGCAACATATCTGCGGTTAATCCCAAAACGAGCCAATTCCCATCAAGGTAAATGTCACGTAAATACTGTACCAGTGAAGTTGATGCGCGCAAGTATTGCAAAACACAACGATCATCCCGATGGCCGATTCTGTACAGCGACCATAAGATCATTGAAGAACTGGCATCCGTGCTAGGGCCCAATGAAGTAGGATTTATCAGTCAGGATGATAAGGCGAGAGTGGCGATAGCCTAACGGCTGCCAATAAGCAGTCTCCCATGCTTATGCATGTGGAGTACAAAATCACGCTTCCTGACCACGATTGGATAGTTGCAAACAAGCATAAACTAATTCCGTCCGTGTACGCTGGAATCGAAATCAAACCGAATGGTCTTGGCAAACCGGAGGCTGTTGGTTTTTCGGGCCCCACTTACATTGCAATTCGGTCAGGCAAACACGCTTCGTCAACGGCGTTTTCTCATGCGTTAGACATTAAGCGGCTTCTAACTCTTGAATCGTTTGATGGTATTTTTAAGTTTGATGGATTGGTCAAACCAGTCCTAATCTTTACCGTCGACGGTGGACCTGATGAAAATCCGAGATATCGCAAGGTAATACAGATAGCAATACACCATTTTAAAGAGTACAACCTGACACGCTGTTCATTGCAACGAACGCTCCGGGAAGGAGTGCTTTCAATAGAGTGGAGCGACGTATGTCACCCTTGAGTAAGGAGCTTTCTGGATTGATAATACCACACGACCAGTTTGGTAGTCATCTGGATTCCCAATTGCGTACAACTGATTCAGCTTTGGAGAAGCAAAATTTCCAGTACGCTGGTGAAGTTTTTGCAGAAGTCTGGAATGATGTGGTCATCGACGGTCATCCGACGTTGGCTGAATATATCGATCCTGATGCTTCTGAAATAGATCCGAAGTCAATTCGTGACTATGACCAACACTGGTTTGGAACTCATGTGCGAACCAGCCAATATTTACTCCAGATACGGAAATGCACAGATAGGTAAAATTTTGAGATGCATTTGATGGTCAAATAATTGTTATATGTGCATAAATTTATATGTTTACAGGAAATGCTGCTCACCACTGCGAAGTAGCATCGATCACGTTATCTGCAATGGATTTTTGCCTCCACCAATCTCTCTGACGCAAACATCTCGAGGATTGATTGGGTCATCGAAGGACGAACCACAGCATTTCCCATCAATGTTCGTATTGAACTCATTACAAGCTCAACAGATTCTACCTAAATCGATGTCCGGATATGGAACGATTCCGTATGATCTTTACTGTCCTTCAATTAAAAACTCATTGAACGAACGAGTGTGTTCCAGCTGTGGTTTATACTTTTGCATCTTTAGTCATGCTTCGCGAGCACATAAAGATGCACAAGCATACATCCGTTCAATTTCAGAGAAAATTGCGTCCGTTTAAAGTTGTGGCAAAACGTAAACAGGAATGTATGGTTGTAACCAACAAAGACAACTTCTGATTGCGAATGGATAGATGACGAAGAACTTGATCTGACTGATGTGGCAGAAACCATTACGAGTGCTTGCAGTGGACGCAGATATCTTCCCGGTCATCAATGCTGACCAACATCTGCAAAACCCTTGGACTGAGGATTGAATCTATTTTTGAATGGTATTATTTGAGAATGCAATTTGATGTAATATGAGAAAGTTGAATTTGTTTCTGTATGAAATAAAAATGATTTTTGTGACTAATATTGGGTTACTTGAATAAAAAGTTTTGAGTGGGGGAGGGGGAGGGTTAACAAAACGTGACATAATTGCCTTTTGGTTTACAAAATTGTGACAATTTGTGACATGGGGAGGGGGGGTTAATTTTCGGCCAGATTTGCGGACATAATTAATGAATGCTGCCTCTAGATACACCTGCCCATTGACCGTTCCAGTTGTGACGAATGGGGTGCTCCGCTTTATTTTTTGGCATATATTTTTTGGCAAACTTTAACATCTTCTGCTTTCGTCCTCAGGGACATCGATTGATCAATGAAAAACTGGAGCCCCTTATCTATAACGAGGCAATGTGGTTTCGTCAACATCTGGGTATAGAGCTTCCGTGCACGTGCTTTACCTACCGTATTCTGCCGTTCATCGCGATTAGTCGCCTTTTGGACTTTGTACGTGTGTAGTCCTTCGCGTTTTTTCGCATCTTGCACGAAAGCATTTCTTCGCCACATCTCGAACTGAACTGTTGGGATTCCTCTTGAAAGCTTGAAATACCCGCTTGTGATCTTTAACACTATACGGAGATCAATTTTTGCCACTTTTTACTTTCCGATCGGTGGTCAAACGTTCGTGGTACCAATTTAAAACACAAGACCGTAGAATGTACCATTCCCAGCCTCTGCTGATGGCATGATGAGAAAGATCCGGATTTTCAAGGCACGTGCGCAATTTTTTTTTGTGCTGCTGTTCTTCCGACTCCATCTTCGTAACGATTGCATATCTGCTAATGAAACTTACACAGCATATACAAATACACATTGAACTAATTCCACCCTAAATTGATAATACCCAACGGGTAAAAAGTTACAGCAATTTAAAAGTGGTTCAATTTGATTCCGTACAACCTTTATGGTTTCACTGTAAAATTGCTTCTTGGGATTTTATCTATTAGAGATCAATACGACCGTCAAAGTGATCTTTGGAGAATGGAACGATGATGAATTTGACAATCGTTGTTGCAGATCGTGTTTGTCTATGAATTTCTACCAATGTCACGAATTTAAGTGCAAGTGGAGTAAAGTTATTTTTAAACCGTTTGATAAAACGCTTTCATTTAAATAAAACAAAGTTTACCGGTTTTTCATGCGATTGTACTACCATCTGGTGGTGAGTATACTGGTTAATCGTCAATAAAAATTAGTAGGTTCGTGCGGTACTTTGTGTCGGCCAGATACAGTTGAACGACCATATACAAGATCCTGGCGCTCCTGGAGAAAGGTAAGAGCATCGAGCAACAACCGGGTTCCGGCCGTCAGAGGGTTTTGCATGATCGGAGGGATTTGGCAAGGTGGCTCCATGCACTTCGACAATCTGTTGAGGATTAACCTCTCCAGCACCTTACCCCAATTGTATCACCCCTCGAACAATACCTCCTAACGAATTACCCTTCAAACATTCTGTCCAAATAACACAGCAAATCAAAACAAAAATAGAGATTTTAGTGCCATTAAGCCACAAGGGAACGTCCATTAATTACGTCACCCAACAATTGAATTTTTATAGACCCCCCCTATCGTGATATCGTATGGACCGTCAAATTTTTGTATGGATCGTCACGTGTTCTCCAACCCCTCTTAGGTTTCGGCATAATAACTTTATTCAATTTTTCTTCCATCGCTGAATGCCCGCACCTTTCCCTTAAGACCCCTCATTACATTTTGTGCAATGGTGGAGTCGACCTTTTTTGTCACTTTCATCAATTTTTTCTTCAACTCCAGCCCGTTTTCAAACACCTTAGACGATTTTCGAACTTTGGCCTTCATTGTGGCCCAAAATCTTTCCACCGGACGAATCTCTGGTTAACGTTATTAGGTAGGTTTCGTCATCCATAACCACACACAGCGGTTACGTGTCGTGACATGGCCCTGACTTTCTCGATCGGTGGAGGGACCATACGACGCGAGGTTCGGCAGGTACCGTAAGCGGTCGGGTAGGGAGATCGCGGATGATCTGGAGTGCCACAGACGTCCCGAACCCTGCTTGGATCCAGGAGCATCTCGATCGAATCAGCGTCAGGTCGGCGAAGCTAACTACTAAAGACCTAAGTAGTTGGACATAGTGGGTGCTTAATTAGCACAAAAGCCCCCTCCCCGAAGTAATACCGAAAGGTGGTTCCGGGGAGGGAGAAAGGCTTAAGGCACGGGTGGGTTTTTAGTGGGTCGAGGAGTTGGCGCCCTCATCCCCACACCCTGAGTTCTTCAGGTGTCTGGCTGCAGATTTTCCATCCCGTCTAAAAAAAAAAAAAAAAAAAAACACAGCGGTTACGTTAACCACTCTCGATACAGCTTCCTTGCGCGGGATTTGGCCGCCGTGTTTTGTTGATCACGCCGGTTTGGTGCCTTGCGGACCTTGAATACACGAAGCACAGTTCGTTTCATGGTTTTCTGAACGAACCAGGCGGAACACTTTGCCTTCAGAGCCGCGTCATGAGACGAAAGGTTCGGATTACACTTGAAATAATCCAACACCTTCCGGGCCTTCGCAAGGTCAGCGGTCTTCGATTTTCTTCCACTTCCAGCCCGCCGCTCGGTCGTCTGGGACTCCTTAAACGATTTTACCACCCGAGACACAGTTGTATGGGTGATTCCCAGTTGTCTTTCGATCCATCTCATGGTCGCAGTCGGATTTTCCATGAAAGCGCGCAAAATTCTCCGGCGATTTTCTTCTTGTTTCGATGACATTTCAATAACCACTGAACAGATTGTTATGAAATTTTGCATATGTAAACAATTCACTAGTTATACCCAGATTTTCATCAATTTTTACCCACAGACAAAAAAGTTACATACGGATAAAAATGGTGCATTTTTTTCGAGTACAGACCTTATGAAGCAGTACAGAGCCAAAGTTTCATATTTATAAACATAAGTTATATTAAAACTAAAGTTATGAGGAGAGAACTGATTACTCGCGGCCTTCTCGAGGCTAATAGGAATAACAATTTAATGAATGTGAAGATGGGCGGGAATTTTAAGTATGATTTACATTACATCTTTATTTTAAATTCTAAATTTGTTAAAAACTATACAACTTTTGATTTTTTTTGACTTGAACATTTTTGAGAAAGAAGACAAAACACACAAACACAGATGAAAAAAAACTTAAAGTAAACATACAGGTAAAAGTAACTACAATCTAAGGCTAATGTTAGTCAAAAACACATAAACGAGTTTAAAAAACTCCAGATCACGTACCGCCAAAATATCTCGAATTGGCACATTGAGTTGTTTACCTCGAGCCCAAAGGGAAGCACAAAGCTCAGATCTGACTTCACGATGCCCAGCAAATGATCAAATAATGTGATCTGCGTCCTGGTAACCTTGTCAACATTCACAGAGATTGCTGTCGCTCAGCTCAACCCGGTATAAATGAGCGTTCAAAGAATAATGATTGGACATGAGGCGAGATATGACACGAATGAAGTCTCCGCGTTTTGGCAGGAAACGTCGCCCTTGACAACAATATGAACAGAATCATTAATGTCACCTGCAACTGTTCATTCGCAACGATGAGGCCCTGAAGAAACTTTTCTCCGGTGTGACCATTGCAAAGGGAGGTGTTCTGCGAAATATCTAGGCTGTCCTGCTGCACAAGAAGACGAGTGAATTACCACACAACGGGCTCAACATGGCATTGCTTTAGACGTCTTGTCCCGGAGTAAATGTACAAGCACGTTGGACAACCAACAAACGAAAAGTTAACAGTTTCGAGTCGAACTACAACACGGCTGACCGACCATGTGTACACATATTGTACTTCCTAGTTGTGGATAGTAGATTATGTAGAAGAGGTTATATCAACGCTAATATGCAAATCACGACAAATGACAAGCTGGAAAGTTCTAGAAGGAAATGATAAATAAGAAGGCATTTTTCTGTAACTTTCATGCTAATTTCCTCTCACAGACTTCAATATCCAATATCAGTACTATTTGGAAATAATTATTGAGAATTTCTCGAATCATTGAAATGTCGCAACATTGCGCCACATAATTCCCGGAAGCGCAAGATGGCTCAACAGGCGAACGTGCCTTCGAAGCAACCGAAGACGGCCGCTGAGCGAGCAATGTGTTATCGAACTAAAATTGAAGCGGTCAAAGGTAATTCGTCATCAACTGCTGGCTGGGGTGCTGGAGAAGGGTCTTCAGCTCGACATAGGATATAATCCTACAGATACAATGTAAGATATTATCGTTCTGATTTGGACACTCGACATCACAGTATCCAATCTAATCAACACCGTTCTGAATTTAGAACCAAGAAAACCAAAAAAGGTCCTTTTAAGGGTCACAAACACCAAAAAGGCCCTTTCCAGGGCCACCACAGTTTTATAAGAGTTAATTTTATAGTTCTTCTGATCTTAAAACAACAATAATATCACGGGAACTTAAAAAGAATTTCATTTTAAATAAACTGAAACTGGACTAATAATCACTAATACCGCAGAAAACAACTGATGATACGATATATGGTTTTGTTATAAAAGCATTATAATTCAAATAATATAACATCATACAATTAAAATTGCTTACACTTACTCGTAGTCCTACTTAAACATTTAGAGCAACCTAATGGGGCTGAACTTTGTAGTTTTATTTATGTGTTGTCTGTTATTGTCGATATAAGTTCGGAAAAGATCAAGTTCGGTAGATGCCACGGAGTGATAATGATAGTGCGTAAGAGAGTGCACTACTTAATGACGATTCAAGCTGATAGATCTGTCTATAATGTACATAACGTAGATGCCAGAATTGGCATGGTTCAATACGATCTTTCATGTAAATTTAAGCCAGATATCGCTGGAATCAGGTTTGTTGTATGGTAGAATGCAACCAATGTTGTATGCTATATGAAAGATTGCAAACAATTACGTTGCTCACACTTGCTTCGACTTGCAATTAAAAGAGGAGACATTTTACATGTCTGTTAAAATTCATTATATCCTTCTGTGTAGATAATATTGTAAGCTTTATTAAAAACTAAACAGAATGGTTGAGGTGATTTAGAAAACATATTTTTGAGATAAATGTGATTTAAGTTTTCATAGTATTTGGGTAGTTGATTTGTATGTTTTGTGACGCTCCATTTATGTGCATTATAAAGAACCAAAAATCACTCTTGTTTTATGAGTTGTGTAGTTCAAGGGGTTTCCAACAAGCTTTGAAGTGACAAATAATCAGAGATAACTTTTATTTTCTCAAAGTAATCATATAATCGTAGGTAATCACAATAATCAGGAGTAACCGTAAGTAATCATAAGTAATCTTAACTAATTTCAACATAATCCAATTTTTTGGAGTATTTATATGGCTCATGCAAATCGGTATCGGTGCATGCTGATATATAGCAATTAAACAAAGTTCTTCATTTGGTTAAAACCAGCTACCAGCTGATTTTGAATTTTTTTTCTTAATAAAATTTAATTGTTACATTTAATTGCATTGATTACTGCTTGAAATTGTGAGCAATCCTTTATGTCGATATCGTTTTCTGTGTTCAGGAACAAATCATTCATATTAATAATTAACTCCTCGTCTTCAAGGTTGACTTGTTCATTCACATACGAAGCAGGATGTGATCTTTTAGCACTGATCGTAGTCTTCTTTGGTATTGTTGTTCTACGCACAGCAGGTCCTAAGGTACATTCTGTCAGAGGATCGAATTGAATGCCAACAGCTTTGAGATAAGTCATGGCATCGAATTTGGCACCTTTTATCATGTCTACCACTTCCAAATCAGTAGGTATCTCTTCAGGAACGTAATAATCTCGATTTATCATGGAATTGCTTTGTGATAACAATATATCTGATAACAATAAGAAATCGCGCCTATATATTCTATACAATGACTGAAGAACCGGGAAGTTGGCGACTGTTGAATATATTGAACTTATAGACCGCATTTTAATAAAAAAATGATAACCTTTTTTTTTCAACATTAGAATTCCAAGTGTTTCGTTTCATCGTTTTTCGAAGACGCCTTCTTCGCGCGCAGACCGATAATTAAAACTTTCAACGCGTTTTTCTCAAAACAGCATTTTTGGAGTTTATGCCGGTGATAACTCGAAAACTAATTATTCGATTAAGATGAAACTTATAGGATGTCTTTATTATAGTATTACCTTCTAGATGAATTAAAAATAGTTGTAATATTTTATTTTTAAATATGGAAAAATGTGACAAAATGGCGGAAAAATGTGAACTTTTTCAAAAAAGTTACGCCAAAAATGCAAATTTTATTTTTTAATTTATATTTTTAATTCATCGACTTCAATGTAGGTAATGTATTTTTTTGGGTTAGCAGGTTTCAGATCAAAACTGCGAACAGGAGAGCCGGCACATGCAAAATACATCGACTTTTTCAACGTACTCTAACGGCCGCCATTTTGTTAAAGAAAAAAAAATGAAAAAAAACTTTTTGCTTACTACATGGATACACCTATAATTTAAAAAAAAAAATTCGATTGGTTAAAACTTCCCCTTGAATTTTTGTTTTCAAAAATGAGTTTTTTTTCTCGTTCTAACTGTATGTCCCCCCTTAAACATAACAAGATTTCAACGTAATCTATTTTATAAAACGAGTTAATGTATGTTATGTAAAAAAATAGTCATAGTTCGAGCACTGACAGACTAAACCCCGAAAAAAATCGGAAATGGATAAGATGAACGTTCAATTAAAATTGTTTCTAAAATACACTTAACCATTTGTCTCTTTTAGTATCTTCCTTGATTATTTTACATTTCAAAAAGCTTGAACCGTGGTTCAATGATAGTGCGTGGGTGTGAAAATATACTTCAGAGCAGTGCGTGGTTTGCAATTGACACCGATGCTATTTATGTGCTAGAGATTTTTACATCAAACTGTTCTGAAATATTCAAGGCACTACCAGCACTCATTTCCAACGAGCACTGATCAAGTCTGGTCCTCGTGGCACCGATTCACGCGTACCCCAAAGGAAGCTAATTTGGTAAAGGTGATTAACTCGCTTATTTTTTTTACCAAAACCAAGTGATCGACAGCTCATTATTCGTGGATGTTTATGTCATTATTCGTGGATTTTTATACCCGAAACCGAATCACTGACCGTCTTGATCTTCAATGCCCATCGGAATGTCCTCTGGAGAAACCCGTAATATGGATTATTTAGTTTTTGTACCAAAATCATCGTTTCAACGGCTCAATCTATGTGATTTTTCATGGTCATGATTTTGTTTGGTAGAAAATAAACCATTTACCACCATGGTCATCGGTTGCCTTAAAAATGTCCTCCGGAGAAACCCGTATTAGAGAGCAAATCAAATTGCCTATCAAAACTATCACGTCGACGGCTTCGTGATTTTCCATGGTCATTACTATGTTATCACTAGAATGGGTCACTAACCACCCTAGTCCTCTAGGGCCACCGAATTGTCCCTAGAATTAACACCAAAACCTAGCGTTTGATAGCTCAATCTTAATGGTACAGATTATTTAAGCTCGAAAATAAGTTATTGACTAACCGAGTCTTCAGTGGCCACCTGAGTTTCTCCACCGGAGAAACTCGTTTTATAGGAAAATTTAATTTTGATTCCAATGTCATTCGTTTGACGGCTCAATCTTCGTGATGCTTATGCTTATTCTTATATTATCACTGAAATGGATCACAAAGCACTCTGATCTTTTTGATCTTCGGAATATCCCTGTAAAACCATGGAATATCCCCGTAGATTATGGGACTATTAATTTATTACACCTAAGCCTTGCATTCAATACGTCTATTTTCATTCACTCTGGTTCTCAGTGGCTATTAAAATTCCGAAGTTTTAATTTTTTTACATAAAAAAATATGACCTACTTTAGCAGACTTTTCACTTGAAAACAGTTTTTGCCCAATTAAATGATTATTAGTTTGTATGATTATTATTGTGAATGATTATTATTTTGAACATTTTGGGACACATTGGGCCCTCAATGACACTGTCCACTGCCAAGAATATAAACAAAATATTCCCAAGCATCGTTTGTGGCCAGCTGTATGTTATTTTTTTTTCATGCAGACCTGAGTGTTCAGTTAACACTTAAAAATTGAACCCTGCTGTTTATGTGAACACATTTTCTTCGTAAATCTTTATCGTCGTATATGTGTCGGAGATAAATTTGATCAATAATATGAAATGAAGAAAGCTTTGGAAAAAAATAATGATTAGTGGAGGTTAGCCACCGCCCTGTTTGAAGCGGGAGGCCACAAATGTTCACTTTTCATGATTTAATGACAGTTGTCACAGCTTGTTGAAATTTGAAGACATTTAGTTGATATCAGTGAATTGTACTAGTAATATGAAGAAATGGAATAACGCATTTCCAGACTATTTACTTCCTCTTCCCCCTTGTGTTTCGTCATATTTGATCAAACCCTCATGCAAACGGTCAATATTCACTACGCCTCCCAAACATATAATTTAACCAAATCTTTTCATGTTAAACATCCGTTTTGTAAACGGTGTCGGTCTTATCCCCTGTGAGTAATGAGCTTACCCGCACTGCTTCAAGAACATCATTTTTGGATATTGATTTAATAACAAAAAGAAGTTACAAATTAACAGTTTCAAACCATACTACAACACATGTGTTATTCATAACAATTTATGCAAGGACCTTGTGTTGAAAAAAAAATCATAAAAGCTTCAGTTTTAAAATAATCATAAAGCTTGAGGGGCCGGGCTAACCCCCACTTCCCCTACTCATCCAGCAGCAGTGGATCGATTTTGATATAACATATCACAACTAAATTGAATCAAACTCCCTAGAGCCAAGGTCAACAAGTGCATCACAGATTGTGTTCTGTTTTTATATTTTTCGATATATTACACAGAGCAACTATTCGTACGACCAGCATAAGTTTTGCTTCTAGAATTTCAACAAGATTCAAATATATAATAGCTATTAGATTTTCAAATGATTGTGCGTCATCTCATGAGAACACTTATTTTCATGATATCATTTGGAATGACAGATAGTTTTTAGCAATTCAATACCAATCCCTTCTCCCCTTGTAACTTTGTCACGACTCAATATGAAGCTTCTCTCCCAGCCTTTAAATGCTAGGCATTTATGCTTTTCTTTGACTTTCTTTGGCATTTATGCTGTTTTTACAAATCAACAAATAGTTTTGTAAACAAAGAAACTCGAATAATATCAAAAATTCTCGTGCGCTTCCTAATATCTTCCAAGGACTGAAGATTGAGCCGTCGAACGAATGGTAACACAGTAAATATACATTTATTTATGGGTTTCTTCAGGGTATATTCCGGTGGCCACTTAAGACCAGGGTGGTCAGAGATCAATTCTAGTAATAACAGAGCAATAAGCATGAAAAATCACGAAAGTTGAGCTGTAAAACTGAAGTTTTTGGTAAAAACATTTGTTTGTTGATTTCTCCGGTGGACAGAGTTGTTAATGGTTTATTCACAACCTAACATAATTTTGAGCACGACAAATCACGAAGATTTGATCCTCGAAAGCGTGGCTTTGGTGCAAAAACTTGACGACCAAGATGATTAATTTCCAAGTTTAAATAACCACCTGCATAAATATCAAGGAATAATAAGCTGTCGATCACTTAGTTTTGGTAAAAAAAATGATGGGAATGCATCACCGTTACCAAATTGACCTCCTTCCTTTGGAGTATCCTGAAATTGTGGCCATGAGTAGCAGACTTGATGATTGAGAGAAGTTTGATGTTAAAATCTGCAGCACAAGAATAGCATCGGTGTCAATTGCATGAAAAGTAATTTGCTAAAAATATACTTTTCCGGTATTCCAGATTTCCGAAACCGGTAGTTATTGTAACCATGGTATAAATATTTGTTTTCATAGGTTTTGAAAATACCTTTTCAACGGTACTCAGAAGTTCCCGATTACTTGACTGGTTACAGAGTTACAGGTCACCAAAGTTACGGCCTCCAAAATGAGCTTCCTATTGGGGTAATTTCCTGGTGGTCATAAATACCAAGTCTGGTTTTTCTGTACGTATTTAAAACAAGATATTTGTAGTTTTAATTTGATATCAACTGAATCGGAATTGATAAAAATTGGATGTTTGAGATCAGTTTGAAGGTTGGAATTGAAAACGTCAAAGTATGTAACATTTTTTAATACCGAATGAAGGTCAAAAATACACCATTGAAAATTGTATCAGTCAAAAAACTGCCTTTGTTAAGATGTGTAAATTCTCTGGGTGTGCTTGGAAACCATTAATTTTTAAGTAATTACTTGAAAATTTATTATTACATTAAACGAATATCTTACATTTATTCAAAGAATAACAAATGAACAAAGAAAAACATTAGAAAAAGTATTCTGAGACAGACTGACAGCTGTTCGGCTATGGGCGACTGCCTCCTACGTTTAGAGGTCATAGGGTAAAATTATGCTAGTCTATGTTATTTCCAGGGTAATGGAACATTATAGGGTGCAGCCCGGGAAATACGCAAGTAGTCATAAATAATCATCAAGTAATCATGAGTAATCATGAGTAATCACAAATAATCAGGAGTAATCAGCAGCAAGTAATCATAAGTAATCACAATAATCTTTGTAATCAATAATCAGAGTAACTTTGGGGGAAGTGACAAGTAATCAATGCTGTTGGAAACCCCTTGGTGTAGTTGCTTACAAAACAATAAAACAAAATAAAAAAAACAATATTTTGAGTTTGAAAACAATCTGTCTAGAATCGCATCACAATACGAAATGTCTAACACATCTTCAAATTACACGACAATCCAAAAGCATTCACTCTAAAATACTCCAATGAGTCAGCTGAAGTGACTCATGGCTCTACCTCTGGCCCGAATGGGTTCGTCACTTGATGCCAATCATTCCCCAAGTTCTAGTAGCAACATTTCCATCCAAATGCAATACCACTTCTTAATATGTCCCATTCTGACATCGGAATGCCGTATGCTGCTTTTTTTTTCGTGACAAAGGTGTAATTGCTGCACGATGTTGTTCCGATCTGGATGTTCAGGAGCGCTCACCCATTGGAAAGATTGACGCATGTGTCGGGTTGTTTGTGACGAGAGAAACAGGGGCGTTTTTGACAATCACTGTTGTGGTGATAATAAATAATTCCCAGAGTGTAACTTAACACCGATATGGGTGCTTTGAATATTCCTGGCTGGAATTGATTTTGTTTATCTTTGCAGCATGACCTGTAGCGCGATAGAACTCGGTTTAGTATCTGGTTTGGTGGGTTTTTCGATGACGGTGCGAGATCGTGTCTAGCCCGGACAGGGCCAAGGAGCTCGCAATAGTCCCGATATTTATTGCGGTTGAGTTGCCGTGGCAGTTGCTGAGGGTATTCTCGCGTCTTTAATTAACTTTTGGCATGTTGACGATAGAAAGCGAGAGCACATGCAGCACATTACACGGTTTACGAGCCGATTTGTTTATGAGTCTGTTGCAAAATATGTGCGGGAATCGAAGGCGAAAATATGACTTACTGCCGTCCTGACCGCCGGGGAGTTGCGTTTTTCACTTGTGTAGTGAGAAAAAGCATGAGTCCCAGCTTGTTCAAGCGGGAAATGTTCGCCAGTTGCTTGTCGAAGTTTAGTAAGACAATCGACCTGCGCTACGGTCACATACATGTACTCGTTCTCGATGCGGAGTGAACCGAAGGTGTCCATATTGCAAAGAAAAGGCTACCCAGGTATGTAACCTCGGTCGAACACGCGATTGCTAATGAGTTGAGAATGGAGATCGCGCGCTCTGGAATCTCAGTTACGGTCGTGTGCAATAAATCTTGCTGTTCAGCTACAGATGAAAGGTGAGATTTGTCAGATATGCATGCACTCAGCTGGTGCCCTATCGAAAAAAGGCATAATTGCAAAACTAATGGACATCGTGTCGTAATAGAGCCATTGTTTCGAAAAAATGCAATGGATGACATTTATCACATTAGATTCCATTTCATGTTTTAGAGACCTTGTATAAACTGTTGTGGCCTTCTCTAGAGAAAATAAAAATAAACACTTGCGCGTAAAATTTATTGGAACCCATTTTCCCACACTACTTATCGCTCTTCGAGCCATCAGGTTGAATTATATTTTTGCCTATAATGAATTAATAACCTACCTCACTTATCGAATAACCATAACAGCGGAATAGCTTGCCCTCCCTCCTTGCACACATTCTGATCGATGCGATCATACGCCCCATTTAGCAGAGCCACTGGCCGAACGGACGCAACGCGAGCACTATAGGCTACCTTTTTTTTTTTTTTTTTTTAATATGCATGTTTATTAATTATCATGATATTTACGAGCCATAAAATGCGAGAATTGATGATAACGTGCCGTTGCAAAGTATCAGCTCACATTGAAGCACCACCGGAGCGGAGTTCGGTTGAAGTGCGACACAGTTACTCGGTGCTCTGGGGGTCATCCGGTGGTCATAAAACAATATACCTTGCACCGGAGAGATCTCGCGGTTTGTAAATGTGTCTGAATCTGGCTTCGGTTTACAACATTTCTGATTTCAGATCAGTACTCTGGACAGTCGGACGTTGTGAATTTGTATTACTTTTATTTTTATATTAACAATTCCCTATATATTACGGAGATTGTAGCTTGGTTAGGAATATGTTCTCTCTACCAATTATTTCTGGGCCATCTTCTGATACAAATACATCGGCGCATTAGACTTAGACCACTTCTTCTTCTCCTTTTTAATTGTATTAAGTTCGGTTTTTCAAACAACAAAGAGAGACAGCAAAACCATGGTGAAGTCCGCAGTTTACTAAAGACTGTATTCGATGAAATTTGGACACACGCAATTGTTCGTAACTTTTTAGCGTGTGGGTAAAAATTATTGAAATTTTAATTGAATGTGTAATGAGTTTCGTGAAAATCGGTCGAGTGATTTCAGTGATGGCTTCGAATGAAGAAATAGTGCGCCAACAAATTTTGGGCACTCACTTCGAAAACCCAAACGCTTCTCATCGATGGATCGGTAAACAGCTCGGAATCGCACATTCAACCGTATCTCATGTGATCAAAACGTTCAAGGACCGTAAGACAACCAGGCGGAAAAATGGTAGTGGCAAAAAACGTGGCACATCAAATCCGGAGAAGGCCAGGATGATATTGAACCAATTTAGGCGTTATCCCAACATTTCTATCAGGGATGTTGCGAAAAAGGCGAAAGTTTCAGTTTGTTTTGTGCAGAAAACAATGAAACGTTCTGGATTACATGTGTACAAGGTCCAGAAGGCATGGAACCGGAGCGATAAACAGAACTCGGTGGCCAAAACTCGTGCAAGAAAACTGCAAGATGAGACCTACATTAAAACTGACTCCAAACAAATGCCAGGACAGGAACACTACGTCGCCACCTCTAAGTTGGCCGTTCCGGAGAGTGTACGGAAGAAGAAACTGTCGAAATTCGCCAAAAAATTCCTTGTCTGGCAAGCGATCTGCGGATGTGGCAAAATGAGTCAGCCTTTCATCACCTCTGGGACCGTCAACGGACAAATCTACAAGGACGAATGCCTCCAAAAACGACTTCTGCCTTTCTTGAGATCTCGCGATGGCCCGACACTGTTTTGGTCGGATTTGGCATTTGCTACAAAGATAATAATGTAGTTTTTGTACCAAAAGACGTCAACCCTCCAAACACTCCGGAACTTCGCCCAATTGAAATATTTTGGTGAATCATGAAGGCAAAGCTCGTTAAAACTCCAAAACTGATAGAAAACGAACTTGAACTAAAGAAAGTGTGGTTAAAAGTAAGTAAGCAAGTCGGTCCTATCATTGCCCAAAATTTGATGAAAGGGGCCAAGGCAAAGGTGCGGGCATTTGGGTTGGGAGAAGAGGTTCAATAAACCAATGATGTCAAAACTTAACCATTTAGTAGTCCTTTATTTCCAGAAAGTTTGAAAAGAATGGGGCTTAAGGAAAATTTTTGGTGACCTATTTTGTGTGTCCAAATTTCATCGAATACAGTCTTTATCACTGAGTCTGTTACTAACTACTGCACAGAATGAATCTCTTATTTAGCGCTGTGTCTTTTTTGAGAATTTACGCAGCTTCGCTAAAACCTGGGGTTAGTCATTGGATGGGTGACTCAGGTGAAATTTTAGTTACACTATATTTAGATATGCCCGACAATAAACGTAATCAAAAGCCATATCAAATCTTCCAAGCACTTATATCTAAAAATGCAAGTTTTGTCGATCAGTCTATGCGACCAACCCTTTTTTTAACGTTCTACAAACAATGTTTATCTCTGTTTAAAACAGTCTGTTAGTTTATTTTCAAAAGCAATTATTGCTTTTTAGTTTGTAAAGAGTCATGGCTCGTGGCTCGTTTGTAAAGAGTCGATGGCACGAGGAAATGTTCTTGCGAAGTTTAAGTTTGCTTTTACGGACAAATTTGCCAAAAAACTGATTTTTCAGCAAGGGATATGCAGCTGCGGAGCAAAGATCAAAGTGTTCGTGACGAATAAGACGATGGACTCGAAGCTGTACAAGGAAGAATGCCTCAAAAACCGCGTACTACCTTTCATTAAAGCCCATAAAGGTCCGTGAAGTTTTGGCCAGATTTGGCGAGTTGCCACTACAGCAGGGGAGTCATCCAGTGGTGCCGCGATAATAAGGTAGATTTCATCGATAAAAAAATAAATCCACCCGCCGTTCCGGCCCATCGAGAGATTTTGGGCAATAATGAAGCGGAAGCTTAAGAAAAGTGCAAAAACGGCTCGAGACGCGACTCAGATGACCAAAATGTGGAACAAATGTGCCAAGGAAGTTGAATCCGGAGGTTTGACGGGAGGAATAAAACGGAGGTTTGACGGGAGTAAATTGCAATTTTTATTAGAAACGAATAGACATAATTTGTTTTGATATTTTTCCTTAAAGTACAACAAATTACTTTTGTTTTGATGCATTAAACTTATTTGTACTTCAATTTGTTACCTAGATACAGATGATTTTATTATTCCGGATTCTAAATGGACATAGCTTTATTCAGGATTCATTCGAGAAATGCGGAGCTCGAACACATGAAGCTAATAGCCAACCCGAAGCCACACTAACAAGCTTTTATCTTCCCCGCCATTGTATCGTACGATCAAATAGCATCACCACCAAGTTGAGAGATGTTTTCGATACCTCATGTCCAACAGGGCTGTCTCTGAACGATGTCCTTATGACTGGTCTACAGGTACAAGGCGATCTGGCAGCTATAGTCCCTAGGTTTTAATTATCTCAGTACGCCATAATTCTTGATTTTTCATGATTCTTTGAAGAGATGCGCCATCGGAACCGATTGAGCCATATCAACTGACTACTATAGCCTACGGTACTTCATTGGCACCATATCGTTCTACCAAATGCCTACTACAACACATCAGAAATCGGAGCGGAGATGTACTTCGTGACAGATCGTGCTCAAAACTGACGTATAACAGTCCTAATCTAAGAAAAAAAATGACCATATGTCATCCGCGGGCCGTTGTATTAAAGTCTCGTGCATATTTGAGCAGAAGCTGCTGCGGTAGTGGGCAAGCAATTCTATATGGATGACTTATTCACCGGTTTCGAAACTGTCGAAAAAGGCCAAGAGCTAATTCATCATTGCATCTGTGACGAGATCTGCTGGAGTTCAGCTTCGTAAGTGGGCTTCCAACAGCTCGGAAATGCTTCAAGCAGTTCCAGAAAACCAGAGAGATGAACGTACGCTATTTTAGAGTGAGTCCGCTTCGCCAATTAAGACCCTAGGACGGATGGAATTTGACTCCCGAATTAATAGCATTGAATTAATCTTGATAACTTGGTAATTCAATATGACTGTTTAATGTTAGTCACTGCAATTTTACTTTTGGTAAAATGACAACAACATTAGCTAATGGTGATAACTAAAATTTTCAAGCAACTGAAATCAAAATTATACCTGAGATACTAGACTTTGTTATTTAAATGATATTAGTTTATTATTTTACTTAGGGTAGGGTGTCAAATGAAAATGGGAAATTTAACCCTAATAACTCAATTATGTCTCAATCGATTTTGATCATGAGGTGAAAACTATTTCGATTAACAATTTTCAAAAATTATCATTTGGAAATTCAATTTATTGAAAATAAGACAAATAAAATGTGATGCCATATATTAGCGTTCTGTTAAAAAAAAGGGCCAAAGAGCGAATCGTAAACAATGACTTTAATCGTCGATTTCTCACGAATCATTACACATTCATGCAATGTTACTACGCTATCTGATAGAGTAGATGTGCTCTATCATATGTGGATTCATTCTATTAACGCCTCTTCAAACTGTTCGTCTGCTGTAGACATTTAGTTCATTCGAAATGGTACCAGATGCTGGTTTCGGTAAGCCTGAATCAGTTTTTATCCATGAGCAATCGACGTTTAAGTCATTGTTCACGTTTGGAACTTAGGCCCTTTTCACATGTTTAGGTGTACATATCGAAGGACGGGATAAAAACAAACTTCAAAACTCACGTGATCATCATACTCGCTAGAGAAAAAGAACAAAGCCATGGGTATATTTGCCGGATTTCGGATACGAATGAAACGTTGTGAGATGGAGAAACGATAGATCCTTCGATGAGAAATGAAACGTTCCCTCACTCTGCTTTTTCTTGAACATTGGATTGTATTTCGTTAGCGAACTTTTAGTGCGAAGTTCCTCGGCGATATGTCTTTGCAATGAGCAAAGAGTGAACGGTTTTTGAAAATGATTTTTTCATCACTGCACAGAAGCATAGCATAGCAGCATAGCATTTTCCGACCATACATAATCCTGGGTTGGCTGTTGTAGAGACGATGGAAGCGCCAGAAGACCTGCCTCCATCCATCGATCTCTTTGCACAACACCTGGCGAGGTCCACATGATCAGCAAGGGATGGGAGGGAAGTGTTGATTAGATGTCTACTTAAGAAGATGGTGAGAATTCATGCAACCTTCATAGACATCTGGAGTTGGAAGTTGGATGGGATTGTGCGGGAGGCTTTCCTTGGCGAGAAAGTGTATGTATATTAATGTATATAGGTCGTTGGGAGTGACGAAGCTAAGAAAATTTATGCACTCCATTGTAATCTGCTTTTTTGGGCTGGAACACAGGTGTTTCCTACTTGTATCCAGGCCTTTTTGCTTGTGTCAGTCGTTTGAGACATGAGCACTAACTCTTGTTTTAGTCATCTATGGCTTATGGTAACACACACACACACACACACACACACACACACACACACACACACACACACACACACACACACACACACACACACACACACACACACACACACACGCGCGCGCGCGCGCGCGCGTGCACACACACAAACGAGCGCGCGTGCACACGCACAAACGTGCGCGCGCTCTCGAATATACGTTTGTGGGCGTGTATGCTTAGGTTGATGTTCTAGAGCGGTGGGGTTGGACTAAGGTTGCATTTTAGAACAAGTTCGTTTGGAGTAAACAAGGCCATCAGATCACTGTTATTTAAAATAGGTTTAACTTATCTTTAAAAATCAGTATCCATTACTGTCCTTGTTATCCGTTACTGTCCTTGTCACTTTCTTTCCATTTATAATACGTTAATGCCAGAAATTTCATCACCGCAGCCAGGCAACCAGGTGCACCGGTACCAACTTGTCTAGCTGCTCTTTCGGGGAACCTGGCGAATGCGACCGACGAGAAACTATTATGATTCGGTCGGATTTTCTCCTTTCCTTATTACAAATGGCACTCCTCTTTCTTCTTAAGGCTTCGCAACACAATTTAAAAACTCACTTCTCACAAAAAAATATTTCATGTTGAAAAATAAATTCGCGGAAAAAAAACGGAAAAAAATGACAGCTCCTTGAAAAACCAACCGACCGCGGGCAGAGCCTCCTAGATTATTCATTTGCTTGATTAGTTTTTGAGTTATGCAGAAATTTTCGATTTTTTCATTACTGCACAGAAAACCCTAAATGCTTCTCGCCATCTACACCGTGTCCAATATATTCTCATACACTTTTTTCTTGCATTGGTGTCGTGCAACTACTCAATATGCTTCCCGTATGTGTTGGTGTAGTTTTGCACTATGTTTATACAAACGCCTTTAGGTTATGTCCGATTGTTTTCATTCGGTGTTTATCTTTTACCAGCGATGAAGGAGTTTCGTGCTGTGTGCTGTGATAAAAAAGTTTTTGAAACGTAAGCGCCCGGGCACTATTTTCAGAAATTTGAAAAACCTCGGGAGTAAAGCGGGATTTTGTGTACCGAACCATCCTAAGGTACTGTGACACCTGCTCGTTGGACGACCGGAAGAGCGCCGGTCGTACTCGTACGGTGCAGACTGCACGAGTTGTTAAAGTGGTCAGGGAACGGATTAGACGGAAATCACAGCGCTCTCTACGTAAAATGGCCGCAGGTCTGAATGATTCGAGATTGTCAATGCACAATATACTGCAAAAAGACTTTGAATTCCAAGCTTTCAAGAAACGTAAGGTTAACGGAGTTTCGGAACCTTTCAAGCAGAAACAACACGAAAGAGCAAGTCTGCTTTTGTCGCGGCATGGTGGGGAAGAATTTATCTTTTCCGACTAAAAGTTATTCGTCTTGCAACAATTCTACAATGTCCAGAACGACAGATTGTGGGCTCTCTCTTCGAGAGCTGTTTCAGAGAGTGATAGGAATATTCCACGGTTCCAAAGTGGTTTTCATCGAAAAAGGGGTTAAAGTGAATGCCGTATATTATAAAACGGAAGTTTTGGAGAAAGTTGTCAAGCCATATGTACAAGAGGTATTTGGAGTTGTTCACTATGTGTTTCAGCAGGACGGAGCGCCATCGCATACTGCAAATCTCGTTCAGGGCTGGTGCCGAGAAAATTTGACCGAGTTTTTGGACAAGAATAAATGGCCTCCCAGTTCACCAGATCTGAATCCCTCGGATTATTTCGTATGGTCATACATGCTGGCGAAGAAAAATGACCACAGGGCGTCTAATATGAACCAATTCAAAACCGTAATCAAACGAATTTGGGACGAAATGCCGATGGGAGTCGTGCGTGCCGCCTATGGCGGTTTCGAAAAAAGTCTGGAGCTGGTCAAGAATATTAAAGGCGGTGTTATTCCAAAACATATGCTGTAGTTGAACAGTATTATACTGCAATTTAATGGGTAAAGTTATCAATAAAATCTGGAAATAAATAGAGTTTAGTTTTGTATGAGAATATATTGGACACGGCGTTATGTCATTTTCGTTGCGATCAATTACATTTCCGCAGACAAAGATTCCCATCAAGAATTTATGTTGATCTTATGTATGTTACCGTTGCGTATTCTCATCAGTTGGCAGCCAGCAGAGGTTATGAAATTATTTCAGTTTTTGCTTCATTCGCAACTACGGTTTTTAAGCACTTTTAATCATTCAATGGCGTCACATAACCAAATCCCAAAAAGATAACTGTTGATCTATTTCACAGAAAATTTTCGACTCATTAATATAGCATGTAACACAAAAAGATCAATGTTACCCCCCTGAGTAGTTCTGAAGTAATAAACAAAACTTGTTATGACATAAAGATGAAATATATTTCTTGAGTTTCTCATAATTCAATGTAGACTTTTGAGCTTCTTTTGAAAAGTCCATAAACTTATACAAACCTTCGGGCTTTTTTGTAGTATATGTTACTTTACTTTAATGTTTTGGAAGACATTTGTTTTTGATATTTCCTTGAGATCTTCAGAAACCACTTAGTCATCTGAAATTGGCGTACAGAGCTCTTATTTCGCTCACTCTGATGTTACATTAGTTTTCGATTGTTCTAAGAAGTTTCCTCTAATCTGTTAGAGTCGAATGGCAAATGAACTCGATGAACTGAGCAAATGTCTGTGAGTTTGTTTGTGAGTTTATGTGTGTGTGCGTTATAAATAATGTCAAATCGGTTTCTCAACCATAAACCGATTTTAGTTCTGTTGTCGGCAAATGAAAGCTACAACATTTCCATGGAACGCTATTGTTTTCCATTCGAACATTTCGTAACGGAGATATGAACGAAACAGTATTTTAAGGCGTGAACGAAACAGTATTTTAAGAGCTGTTATTGACTCCGTAGTCGATCTCACTAGTCCATGGTGACTTGTGAAAAGAAATTTAATCAATGGGTATGAAGTTATAACTCTCGACAGCGCTTCATTTTTCATTTTGAGATAAATTAATGATTCCCGGCTATCCCAGTTGCAACACAAACATGCATGAGTACGATAGAAGAGAAGCAGCGATTGGCTGGTCTTTACGAAATTCGTTTCGTGAATTGCATAAGCAGGTATAGCAATATTAATGTTTCATACCATTTTTTTTAATACAGTTCACGTAGAAA
>JASCZW010003946.1:0-70443 GCA_034211315.2 Aedes japonicus
TTGTAAACAAAAATCGTCTCCAAATCGTTCGGTCCATGGCTGCAGTTCGCCAGTTTAGCCATCTGCGAAGGGTGCGCAGGTCACCTTCCAGTTGATCGACCCACCTAGACCGATCCTCTTCTTCTTGTGTCGATTCGTTCGTTCTTGAGAGCCATTTTCACTGGACTGTCGTCCGATATTCTTACGACGTCCCTAGCCCATCGTAGTCGGCCTATTTTTGTAGTGTGGACGATGGGGGGTTCTCCAAGCAAATGATGCAACTCGTAATTCATTCGCCTTCTCCACGTCCCGCCTTCCATCTGCATTCCACCATAGATGGTACGCAGCACCTCCCGTTTAAAGACACAAGCATAGTCTCTGATTCGTGACCGTTGAGGATTTTGTAGATAGTCAACTTCGTGGTACGGCGACCTCTAGTCGATCGTAGCGTCGTTCAGAGCCCAAAGTAAGCACGGATTTCAGACATAATACGCCCTTTTATTTCTCTGCTGGTGTTGTTGTTGGCGATCACCAATGAGCTCAGATACATGAATTCGTCTACCGTCTCGATTTCATCTTCGTCAATATTCAGGATGGGAGGCTAACATTGTCTTCTCCTGAGCCTATTCCTTTCGCACGCCAATGTAGGCCAATGTACCCCAATTTGTGGTCGGCGTCGCAGACGTTTAGCATAAACTTGTTATAAGACCACCGGGTAATTAGTATGGAGATGGAAGGTTTATATGGGACAATCCATAAACA
The DNA here is from genome assembly GCA_034211315.2 of Aedes japonicus. NCBI lineage: Eukaryota > Metazoa > Arthropoda > Insecta > Diptera > Culicidae > Aedes > Aedes japonicus. Next base: position 742 of record JASCZW010003946.1, read on the forward strand.
ACGTCATCCAATTTTTTGGTTTCTAAGACCCCTCTCCTCCATGGTGGTTGCATGTTCAAACATAATTTTTAAAATTTATATGGAACGAGGTTTTTGTCCAGAAAGCCCAAGCCCTCTTTGCACCTCCTCCTCAAAATAACCACGTCGTTTATTGACTGTCCAAATGGTCTTCAAATAATGTTTTGATGAAATTTTCTACAAATTTTATAAAAGTGCCGCTATATCGAGTGGCGTTATATCGCGGGTACGTTATATCGAAGTTAATCTGTACTACCAAACGTCTTATGAACCTTATCTACACGCTAAACTTACCCATAAATGGGTATGTGCAGCTTTCGAGATTATGGATATTCTTCGCCCCTTATTTGGGTAAAATGATCTTAGCGTGTGAGCAAGTGTGTAACTAGTTGAATAGCGCTTACAAAACAAATACTTTATGAATTTTAATAAAAAAATATAATCGATCGCTGCATATTAGGCTGAGCCAAAAGGACACATACCCTAACTAGAAATAATTGATTAACATTGTCTATACAGCCATCTAGAACCACCTTAAAGGTGCCAGTATGTCTGGAAGGTTGCGTCTCATATTTACCTGTACCAAACATCCTTTTCTGCAGCAACAGCAGAACCCCCACGGTGTGAACGACGGGAAGAATTTTCCAAAATATTGCAAAATTCACCTCTTTGTAGCGCATCAATGGAAGAAGAAAGCACACAAATATGAAAGTGACAGTTCTTCGTATATCTTGTCCCTTTCTTCGTCCACCGGAGAACTTGAATGCCCAGAGCCAATGCCTGAATTGCATCAACAAAGAACAAAGTGGTGGTGTCGAAATTGAATTGTAACCCGAGATCGAATTAAGCTAGAATTACCACCTTTACACTCGATTGGATAATGAAGATGGGAAATTGATCGGCAGACGATGGAGACGAGAATCGTAAAAAAGGGCTCCGCTCTTTTTTCTTTCGTTTTTTTTTTTTGCACGGTCTTTATCCGTGTCTAAATCGATTGTGAGTTCACCAGTGTCACCATTGAATTGGGTAAACCTCGGATGCATTATTTATTGGCCATAGCTTGTCCAAACAGAACAAGATCGATCGAGCTTATCTCGTCGATCGCTGATCCCTTCTTGGGTGGTGTTCGAAGCGAGCACAAAAGACGAAAGGACGCACTTTTCTTCAATCCCGTTATAATTTGGCACCGTTTAGCGCAAAGAGCGACGGCGAGAAATGTTTTCACAGAACTCGAGTGAAAGGAAATTCTGTGGTCTGTTCAGGGATCGATTCGAGAACATAATGGTTCGACAGAATTACATACTTTCGAAACCTTTGTCACCGTCAGCCGTTGGTTTCAAATGTCCGATGGCAAATGCTTAATTTATTGATTTTCATTTACAAAACTCTTCTGATGACGTTTTCCAGAATTTGTTTCTGTCGAAATCAATTGGAAGTCTAAACCTATTGAATATTTATTGAAGTTTATCAAAGTCCTCCCCATCCCCACGCACATTTTCAAACCCCACGCAAATTGAGGAAGAGTAATAGCTCCTACCAACGCACAGCCCAGACGGAAAATCCATTTCCTCGATCGCAATCGAACCCCGTCGGGGCAATTTTCCTCACAAATCGTCACTGGAAAGGGAAGGAAAAAAATTGTAGACTCATTCAGGCGTTCAGAGTGCGATATAAAATGTATAAATGTATTTATGGCCGTCCCGGTCGGTATGCAAAGAAAGAAGAGAGAGAGGGAAAACTCAAAGGGAAAACTCGCGTGACGGGGCCATCGCGCGTCGAACCCTCATCCTTTGTGTGAGGATGAAAAAAGGGGGAAAATATAAATTGTCTGTTCACCGTCCATGGCGCGCCTAGCGATGGCGATGGCAGCATGCGTCGTCGGCGTCCTGCATATGCATAAGTTAGGTTAGAATAACCCCTCGGAATCAAGAGCCGCTAGGGATGATGTGCGATCCAAAAGGAGGCCATAACGAGGCAGTGAAAGTTATTTTAGGGGCAACTGTGGGTTTTTCGCTGCTGCTGCTGCTGATTTGCAGTAGAGGGGACTTGTTAGCACTCCTTCCGGTTGCCTTAATCGCGCCATCCTCCCGGGTAACGGTTGGTTTATCTGGGCAACGACGGAGACGACGATGACGTTACGCCAATGAAATGGAAACAAGGGATTGATGGTATAAGGGATTCAATTTGTGGAATCCTCTCTAAACTGCTTTAGGGGTTTTATGCGTTCGGTTATGGCATGCAATTCTGGAAGATTGTAACATGAATCCGGGATAAGTCCCGGTGGCAATAAATCGTTGGAAGAATGGCGGTCGACTGTAGTGGCTGGTGAGACTATATGTTATTTTATGAAAATTTACGTTGATTGGGTATTTAATTTTTAATATTTGAAAACATCACGCTTTAAAAAAAAAAACTTCAAACTTGATTGATTTTGAAACGAATTTTAGTTTGCTGAACGCTTGGTTTTCTGTTCGGTTCAAGAAAGAACAACCGATTTTACTTTATTTTTTTCATTTCCACTATCTGTCAGTTTACCGAAAAATTTAGTTGACCAACAGTAATTACCGAACATCAAATTTTTGAACTAATACCGAAAGCTGTCAAACAAACTGGCTCCGTAACATTAACGAAGTTCGGTTCTTCTCAAGATTGCCAGGATTTCAGTACACAATCATATTTTTTTACAGAATACTGTAAAATTTTACCGAATTCTCAACTGCTGAACGTTCGATAGTCCGATTTAACGGATTTCTTTAAAATCCGGTAAATTTTTTTACAGATAACTGTGCAATTTTACTGAAATCCGTTAAATAGGATTTTGCGAACGTTCAGCTGTTGAGAATTTGGCCAACTTTTACAGATTTCGATATAAAAATCCAAGTGTGTACACATAAATATATCATATCTGAAAATACTATCAAGTTTTGCAGGATTACGAAATATTATTTATTGATCTACGTAAAGAGAAAAAAAATGGTATACAGGTATACCTCGATAGTACGTACCCTCGATAGTACGTACCCTCGATAGTACGCACCCTCGATAGTACGTACATTTTGCCTCGATAATACGTACCCTCGATAGTACGTACATCTGATTCGATAGTACGTACAGCCACGAGCTTAGATTTTAACCCTTCTTACAAATTTACCCTTCAAACAGGTTGCGACGGTAGGATATTATTTTATTAAATATTTGTAACGGCCTTACCCGGATAAAAATAACTATACAATTACAATACAATAATATAAAATAACATTAAAGTCTATTGCCGACCATGAATCTTATTGTTCTCGTATTAGATAAATGAAGAATGCATATTGTCATTACAATAGATCAACTATTCACCCTATATGCTAGAATTTTCAACAATTGCAAAACAGTACAATCAATAGTAATTGACTCAGAGTTGTTCGGGAAAAAATGATTTTTTCTATAGTTAAGATACATAACAGCCCCCTTATTCTATGGTCGATGTCTCAATTAACAATAAATTCTATTGTGGAAACAATTACTCCTATTGTCATCGTATTGTCATAAACAATACTACTAATTGTAAACACTATTGGCTCTATTGTATGGTTTACAATACATTCAATTGTAAATCTATTAGAATTTTTTTCGAGTACATAGGACGCGGTTTTGATTCTTCGTGAACTCATTTATTGCATTCACACTCTAATGAGCAGGATTACCCTGCAATAAGTCACAACTGGACATGATATGTTTCTCCAACAAATGTCATAGGTGTCTACTAGGGTTGTCAGGCAGGTTGTTAACTATAGTATACAGAGTATGTGTGAAGGAAATGTTAAAATGCTTTAAATAATTTAAAAAATATTAATTTACTGTTCGATTTGGGTATAATCATTCTATTTGAGTATAATCAACTAAGTGTGAAACTAAATAAAACTTGTAGTAAGCTATGCGAAAATCTTCTCATTTCGTAAGAGTAAACAAAACCAATGCAACGCATTGTCATGAGAGGCCGTTAGCTATAAATACCAGCTAGCTGTGCTGATCCGGTCGAGACTTCGTCAGCTCTCACAATCTCGGACATAACATCGTCAGTCCACACGAAGCTACCGTTAGCGGGCTTGTTAACAACATCCATGACTTCTCGGAAGAGTTGGAAATCTCAGCTGACGAATTGTTGACCTTTATCAAAGCTTCTAAGAACATGAAGGCCCCAGGTTTCGATAACATCTTGAACTTGGAGCTCAAACATTTGAGCCCCCAGTTCTATGACCATCTGGCGATGGTTTTCAACCAATGCCTGCGACTTAGCTACTTCCCTCGTGTTGGACGTCAGCTAAAATCATACCCATCCAGAAACCTGGGAAAGATCCTTCGTGTTCCAAATGCTATAGACCAATCAGCCTTCTCTCAGGAGTATCGAAACTATTTGAGAAAGCGATCTACCGTCGGCTTCTTTCATCTGGCGACGAAGCTTAACATCTTGCTCGACGAACAATTTGGCTTCCGACGTGGTCGGTCGACAATTCACCAACTTAACCGAGTCATTAACATCCTCAGACGAAACAAGTCTGTTTCGAAATCATCTGCCATGGCACTTCTCGACATCGAGAAGGCCTTTGATAACGTGTGGCATGATGGCTTGGTGTACAAGCTGCATCGATACAATCTTCCCATCTTTCTTGTGAAGATAATTAAAAATTACTTGTCAGACAGGACACTTCGTGTTTCGCTGCAAGGTGCAGTCTCCGATGCACAGGAGATATCTGCTGGTGTTCCGCAAGGAAATATACTAGGTCTTCTTCTGTAGTGGAAGTATACTGATCCTGGGCCCTGAATTGTGTTATCATTGATCTTGTTTTCCGAATGCTAATGTGATTTTATGTGTTGCATGAGATAGTTCTGTCAAATCATAAACTTACAATTTCTCCGGGAGTGGCCGTAATATGACTGGGAGTAACAAATGTGGCCTTAGACAGCCGGAATAACCTCCAATGAACTTATTGTTGTATGCACAATTGTCATGCAAACTTCACTGATGTTCCAGCGATATTCTCGGAACCAGTAAATCGATGTCAAAACTATTCAATAACGTTCTATGAAACGAGAAACCACTCATTTGATGATTGTAACGTTGGATTCGGACCAGTAATTGCAGATTAAAAGTCTTCGGCACAAACACCCTCTAAACCCCCCCCACACACACACACACACACACACACACACACACATTTTTCTTTCCCGTTAAGCTGATTCGATTGGTATATGATATGACAAGAAAATCATTCCTTTTGCCGAATTAACTGCCTTTATTGGACAAAATATTTATTAACATTGTTAAATTTATTATTTTATACAATTTAAGCGATTTAAAACCCACTACAGAAATAAAAAACAAAAAAATATTGTGATTCGATAGTACGTACGATTCGATAGTACGTACACTAAACGAGGCGTAGGTGTACGTACTATCGAGGTATACCTGTATTTCTGTAACGATTTAATTCAAGAACAGATAGAAGGGATTCTGATTTTATTTTATTATGTTCGTCTTATCTCCCGACGGGTGTTTAGAAATCTTGACAAAACAATCCGAATTTTGTGTAAAACACGTTTGCAAGCAGTGCGATGTCTGGTAAGTCTGCTGGCAGGAACATAAATATTTAACTAAGAAAAACAACGAAATTTCCCGCACTTCCTTTTCATGCTTGTAGGATTTCTGCTATTATTATGATAACACTCATATTAAATAACAACAAACAAAAAATAGAGTTCAGGGACCGAGGACGTGGTAGCTGTCACAACCGTGAGCAACAGATAATAGCTTTAGTAAGTTATCTGCCTAGCCTCTTCCAACCGATAATATGACCCATAAACCTCGAGCCATCCACGAGTAATTGGAACCTCACTTAATTACATCAAAATGCAATGCATTGTTAATAACAATAGTGATTATCGGCTCCGCAAAGTGTAACACGCGTCTGAGCCTTGCAGGTAAACAAAATACAGTTCAACGTACCTGTTTTTGTTATGACACCATCGCACAGTTTGATTAGAGCCTGTGCACATTAAATTCCTGACACTTAATTTCAGTGTAGTTTTTGAATTATTTCACAAATCGCTGATACGCTTTAATTATATAACAGCTGGAACTCTCCACTTTATTTTATTTTTTATATGGCATTACATGTTTAAATTCTAGTTGCATTTTTAAAACTGGTGTTGAATCAAGTGGTAGTGCACAAACGCATTTTGTACGAACGGCAGCATAATGGCAGTGATGGCCGCCTTTGTCCAAATTTGTTGGAAGTGTCTGATATTTTTAATTCCTTGTTTCTTTTCAGAAAGCTTCCACTTCATCAAAGCCCATTATCTGTCAATTGGACGTAATTTTGGACAATTTGGCAGATTTGCGGTTTCGAAACAACATTCACTTGATTTGCTTCCTACCACTCCATCACAGTTTAAGCATAAAGGCATAATGACAAATCTGGCCATAGAAAAGTTTTTCTTTGTGATTTATGATGCAGGACAGCAATAGCTTCTGCTGGCACTCTTTCTGGTAAATCTTCTTTTTGATTGTACCTGTTGTGACAAAAAATTTACTCTTTCTGCCATGCGTTACCTTTCCATGCAATGGCCAAATACAGTTTTTAAAATTTCGAGTATTTACAAAAAAATTTTGTGATTTTTTTGAAAAACTGCCATATGATTACTCTTGGCCCGAAACGTAAAATATAATTTGAATTAGGTTGATAAGTTGTTTCCTTCTGGAGTTATTGCCGAAAGCAACCCGTGTAAAAAAAAACGTGTAAAGAAAACCTTAGAGTGCAAATTCGGGGAGAAGATACTTTACAATCCAGTTTTTTCGCAGGAGGCCTGATTTTTTGTTTTCCCTCAACCCATTCTTCCAGGAAATTTAGAGATCAAAACAATATAATAATTGGTTAGCAATTTATATGTTAAACAATGGAAATGTGAAAAAAAATTAATCGAAATCAAATTAATCATTTCCCATCTGATCCATAGTTAGCAGCAATCGCCTTTACAAAGTCGTTCAGATTGTAAAGTTCGAAATTTATAATAATTTTTATCACTGATAATTTCAACGGCTTTTCGATTTCTGTCGAAATTGGCAGTTAATATTGAAGTCACCAGCCCATTGCTTGTATTCCTGCTTTATGTCTGAAAGCATTCGGAAAACCCCTAAATGTGATGGAAAATTCCCAAAGAACTGCTCATGTTTGAAAGAAGGAAAAGAGTAAAAAAACCGGGCCCATGTTCAAAAAATCAAGAGGAGGAATGGATATTTCTTCAAGATTATTAAAAATTATGACCCATCCCGTCTAGCTTTTTAACAAAATACATTGTTTCATCTAAAATCAGGAGTCAGAGATTTTTTCAATACATATTCATTCTTCTCATGAACAGGGTGTCTCACAATAGATATCACTAAAACAAGATGGGATTACAGCAAAACAAATCAACCAAAACATAGCATTTATTTTTTAAAGATACATGTTATAGAAAAAAAAACAAATAAATTCAATTCGAATCTCTCGCCCTCTTTCTTGATAACTTTGCACAAACAGTTGGAAACAATATGGTGTATTCTCATAGAGCGTTTAAGCATAAGGAAGCAGATGATTCTTCAAAACCCTTGTTTCTTGTACCGCTTGCATTCCAGATCATGTCTAAGGAGCCTGTTCATTGAAGCCGGGACATTTAAAATTGTTTGCTCAAACAAGATGCGGCCGGATTACGTCTTATTCGCTCTCTCACACATTTGATCTTTTTCTTCGTTTTGGCAGTTCGCCTGGCCCCTCCTTTGTGTTAAATATAGATTTTTCCAGTTTCCTTGAATCGTTTCATGGTACGAAAAACAAAAAGTTTATTGACTCCGAACTGCTTAAGGCTATTGAATATCTGACATGGTCTAAAATTTTGCAAATGTAATTTTAAAACATGCTCCCGCATGGCTTCCATGGTAGCTGATAAATATACACAATCGGAATCGCTTATTTATCTTCAGCGACGGGTATAATCAATTGCGCTGTTAAAATTACCCAGCTGAAATAAACCAAGACTGAAAAAAGGTGATACCTATTGTGAGGCACACTGTATATGGCCAAATGGCCGAATACCAATTTTTGCCTTCTTAAACACACAAATTTCGGATTTTAGTGAATCGATATAGTGAAAACTTAATCAGAATGCTTATTAGTGCAAATGCGCACACATATTGATAAACTCTAAGAGTAATAAGGCTAGAATATTTCATTACATCGGGATGCTGCCTAATGCGTTCAAGAATATATATTTTTTTTTTTTAATTTCCTTACTTTAGATCTAATGTGTATGAGTTTTTTTTTTGAATTTTTATTTCCTTTTCTTAGCAATATATAAATAATTAGAGACAATTTTCGACCAATCATCCATTCGGCCAAATATCCATTCAGTGTGTGTGTTTGTGTGTGTGTGTGTGTGTGTGTGTGTGTGTGTGTGTGTGTGTGTGTGTGTGTGTGTGTGTGTGTGTGTGTGTGTGTGTGTGTGTGTGTGTGTGTGTGTGTGTGAAATCCAACACTCATTGGCCGGCAATGGTATTATGGAAGAAATCTGTTTACAACAATCCCTCAAGTGATCATTGGAAGCAGCTTTAATCCGAGAGCTAGAAAGCTATTGCTCTACTGCTGATCCAGCAACCCATTTCAGAATGTCTGGAGAGTCACGCCCATTCCGAGGTTACTTTCACATACAATAAGCCCCGCATGTAAACATTACCGATATCATTTAGATGAGGGCATTGCAACATGTTAAATTTCCAAACCAGGCACGTATTTGGTATTATTTAAAAATAACGTTATTGTTATATAGTTATAGTCAGGTACATCTCACCCATGGCCGCTTCCTTAATTACACTCGCTTGTTCATTCGTATGAAAATTCTCGACGTTGATTCGGAATTAGCTTCATGCAATCGTGACAATATAATCGCAAAAATTAACGTTGCCAAACCGCCCGTTAGATATGCAACCTACACAACTACGTGGTGAACGCATCTGAAATTATGTGGCAGCCTTTCACGCACGCATGCGCATTGTTTTCGTTTGCTGCTTCTGACAAGCAAATGGCCGTTTTCTACATGAACTGGTCTTCTTTTTTTCACTCCACACTGCCAATATCAAATCCCCGCTATGAGGCGACTCTATAACGAACTTCAAAACTGCAAATAATTATCGATTCACTCTCGACAAAGCGGACAAACACTCAAACTTATTAATTTATGTCCGGATGTCACAATACTATCACTAATAAACAAAACTAAGCTGATGTAACTCTTATTCCGGGAGCGGGGGTGAAGCACAAAAAAACCAAAAAATGTGGAAATACTACCGAAGCTCACACATTTTGGGAGGGAATCGATTGTATTCACTACGTCTTTCCCAAAGCACGCCTATATTTAATGATTTCATGGTTAGTTAGGGTTAAATGACTAATTATTGATTTTTCTTTGCGAAAACGACGCAGCAAAACAAAACACGTCAGTTTAGAAGCACGGCTTGCTGCGATCTTCAACTTCCATATCCTTTTCTTGTGTTTTTTTTCTCCTTCCATGTAACCTATGCAACATATGTGGTTTTTCAAATTAAGGTATCCCTAGTAGCTAATACAATTAATTTTACAATCTATTTCCTTACTATCCCATTATCCTACTAGAAACCCACAATTATGAACGACATCTACACATGCACAACAATAAAAAAAAATTGTAACAACGGTTACAAATACAGGCTCGAATCTCACGTAGTTGCGCTTTTTTTCAATTATATTTCAAGCCAATATAGTAGATCTGCCAGTCATTCATGCAACCACCAGAGAGACGTTTCTGTATAATATGTGACAAAATATTCATAGCTCTTTATATTGTTTTCGTACAATGCACAAATGTTCTTTCTGCGTCAACAAACGCTTCATGCTTTTAACAGTTGCGCGTGTGCCATTAGCTAGATCTGCCGAAAGATCTGTACATGCTGTAATGTACCCGTGCTATCAATACCTTTCAATCAGTAATATATCAATAATAAAATCTGAATTACCAATGAGGAATAAATGTTGATTCAATTCGCATGAGGATATATTGGACACGGTGTCTGTTACAATCAAAAATATTTCTTATGCACAACTCCCAATCAATTATTATTCCATTTGAATTTTCTCCATCAACCTCTCAATAGTCTAAAGAACTTGATATTTTCGATCATCTGCGTTACCCTTCTATCAATTATCAAATTTTTTCGTCGAATGATTTCAGATTGAAAATAGGTCGCATCATTTGCCTCGTTTTGCACTTAAAATTCTTGAAAATACTTCAACGTAAATTATACATCCAAAGCAGATTTAATGGAATGGTTCTTTTGTTTCACCAGTTTGCGCACGTCTCAGAAATACGCAATTATTTCATGTATAAAATTACATCAACATAAATGCTTCCGCGAAGCAAGAGCGTTGATTAAATCTCGTTATTTTATTTTTAAACTCCGCTCTACCGAAAATACAAAGCAAACATAAATAGCTTTTCGTGGAATCCATCAATTTTCACCCTCGCAACACCCATGTTGCATATTAACCAAATGAGTCCAACTGCAGACCACCTGCATGGCAACATATTGTTCGCCGTACTACCCAAGTAGCCTGCTGCCAAAAATAAGGACACAACCTTCCAAAGCTGTCCATTCATTACTGAAAGTCAATTCCTCCATTTTTTTCAAATCCCTAATTGATCAACGATCTTCACATTGCATTCATTGCGAATAAAAGAAACGGAAGAACGTTTCACAGTACAAAACGACAATGTTGACTTTTAAATTGATTCGAAGGAAGCTCGATCACAGCAATCGATGAAGGTGGTGCGCGGAAGTAAACAAACCAGCCCTAACAAGTTAATTCTTCCAGCGCTTGCTGTGTCAATTACATTCTCTTTCTTCGTCTTTCTTATAAGACGTTTCGCCTAAATTCGTTCATAATGCTCAGCACTTCTTGCGGGCATATCCTTCTTTTTCACGTTCAATAATCCTGATGGGATGAAGATGCACTTCTACATCAACCGGAAATAGGATATGATTCTTCGGTGGTGGACAAAGCCTTCTTCGGTCGTTATTTTCAATGCAACCGAGCGATACCACCTCCGAAGTGACGTTTTGTCTGTTTGTTTACAGTTGTTTTGTGAAATTCGACCCACCCTGCTGGGCTCAAAATGGATTTGTTTGGACAATAATTGCGATACGGAAACATAGGAACTAGTTTGGATTTCCCTGAATAATCCTTAGATCGATATGGATATTGTATAAGAGAACGAACGCACATGCCGAGTTCGGGATTGTTACGAGCTGCATGCAGTGCCTATAGGATTACTTGGTCTTTTGTAGTGTGTTTAATTTCTTGAGGCTTAAGGGTAAACATTGCCATTCTTGAACTTGCAAAACAAAGAAAGAAGGAAGCAGAGCCGTATCGAATCGATAATAATTCAGCTTTTTGTGGTCATGATTGATGGTCATTTATCTCGATTTCATGCTGGTGGGTAAACTTTGCTCGAGAGAAGCACTGTTTCAATCTTATCCTATCCGAGGAACATTAAGAGTGGCTGCCTCTGGCAGTGATTCTATGATGTGAAGCAAATTATTAAAAAGCAACGGCAGCCCAAAGTTCACTGCATCCTCCCCATATCCACCACATCTGCCATTTTGTTCGCTGTCGTTCTCGTGGCTTGAACCGCTACAAAACCACTGCAGAGGCATCCTAAGCAGTTCCACAAAAAGAAAAACCACAAAACCGTCCCCTCACCAGTCGATTTCACCAATTGAATTTCCCATCTTCTCTTTGTGCCGTACAAAAGACCGTTCAGGGGAGAGGGCCTCTAAATGCACACGCGTTCCACAAAACCTAAGGTTGGAATAATGTGGCAACAAGACGACGACGACGACGACGATGACATGAGGGGTAAAATATCAACACATTTGCTTATTATTTATTTGATCGAATCAAAAAGCTGAACAATGGAACGCTATGGCACACTGGAATCTGTATGGTTGCAAAAAAAAGAGGCTGAGGAGGAAAATGATGGTTGAAGAATGGGACGGTGGTTGTGAGAGTTGCGTACGATGAAAAATATGGAAACTTGTGAGGGTAAACCGCAAAGATGTGGAAAATTAGTTTGGAAAATAAGGACTGAAACAATTGGAAATATTTTTAAAAATTCTATAGTGTCGTCGTATGTTTCCGAATTTTAGAAGAGATAATCAGTTATCAGATTGTGTACCACTTTTAGTCAGTGCCTTTATGGAAGAAAATGGACTGGACTTATGTGTTGAATAATTTGTTATCATTAGATGCCAACATTATACACATTCAATGTGTAAGAACTGATGATCCCAAACTAAGGAAATACCGGCACTGGCTCCGCCCGAATGCAGGTCAAGTAAGGAAAGGGTAGGAATATGTTGACGTGATACTCGCTTTAATGGAAGCCGCGGAGTCCACTGCGCTTCCACGAAAAATCACTGGGATTTTGGATAACATGATTGGGTGGCAGCAAGGTTCGTTTTGATTAACGATAAGCTATCAAGTGAAATATTTAAAAAATAGTACTGATTTCCGAACTAAACCGATTTAAACCAACAGTAAGGATACTATTAGGGCCACTCACAAGTGTTATTATGGTTTTTCATTGGCAAAACAAAGTGATTTTTTATAATGCTGAAAAGCCAATTTTGCCCGGTTTAAACCAACAGTAAGGATGCTATTGGGGACACTTGCAAAATGTGATAGTGGTTCTTCATTGGGAAACTAGCAGATGTTTTACTATGCTGCAAAACCGATTTGGACCGATTTAAACCATAAATTGGGGCCACTCACAGAGTGAGATAGTGGTATCTCATTAGGAAAACAAGTCAATTCATTTCAATGCTTGAGAGCCAACTTGGACCGATCTACACCAACAGTACGGATGCCACTGGAGTCACTTACAAAATGGGACGGCGGATTATTTGTTCCAAGATAGGGTGGCCCGACGAGCACGGTGAACTAAAACAATAATCAAAACGCTACGCCTGATAACAAAATATTGCGGAACAAAGTAGCAACACAACCGATTCAACTCAATCTAAACTTTTACTTGCGAGAAACGATAATGTGGTTTTTAAATACGCGAATCTGTCAAGATAAGCAATAAAGGTAGTTGGAATTAAATGGAAAATACTAATTTTTCTTCTCATTTCTGTTTAAAAGCTTTAAGCTGTAAAGGAAATTTATTTAGCATATTGCTGATTATAATGGTAATTTACCTACAAGTCGGTGCATTTCCAACTCACCAATATTTACCACTCTACGAACAATAGCTCAAAATCAATCTAACCTGACAAACAAGTGAATTCAATATAGATATGCTTTGATAGTATTTACTAAGTTTCCTACCTTCTAAGCACAACCAAAATCTTTAATACAACTTCTTTTAATTCCGTTATTCTGCTAAATGCCCTACAATAACTTTTAAATCAAACAGTTTTCCCTCTAGACATCTATACTGTCAGTGAAGGAGTAAGTAGACCTAGACAACAGATAGACAATGTATGAAATTCAGGCTCCTTCGCACTTCTTCTTTTTGTAAAGCGAATCAGTTCTGGTGTCAACACTGGGAATCCTCTTGACAATTGAGCAAAACTTTGTCGATATTGAGGTCTGCAGCGTAGAAGAATCGCATCGAAGCAGGCCTTACTTTGAAAATTATGTGTTTTTCGCGAAAACAGTCTTTAAATTATTTGGTTTTTCAATTCAAATTTAACCCTAGTTTTAACAGGTAGAGAGTGTAATTGGAATCTGCTTGAGTTGTTTGCCTATTGCGTTTTTCCGAAGGAAGTGTTTAGTACCGTTTCTTGGTACCAGCATTGGAATTTTCACGTAAAAACCACATTAGCGTCTCTCGAAAGAAAAACTTTAGATTGAGTTGAATCGGTTGAATCGGTTGTATCGATACTTTGCTCCGCAATATTTTGTTATCGGGCATAGCGTTTTGTCTATTGCTTCGGTTGATTATTGCTCGTAGCGCGAGTGATCGAGTGAGCATGAAAAGTCGTTGTTTGCCGGGTATACCCGAATAGAAATGGTGATGTAAAAAATATCAGCAGACATCTTCCAAACATTAAATTTGAATGTGAGTTGTCGTATTCTAAATGTATTCAGAGTTCAAAGTAACGCCTAGTACATATAAATACAAACATATTTAAACTTCACATTAAAACAAACGTATTGATGATGTTAAATTTAACATCAGAACACGTCTTATAAAACTAGAATCTAAAATTACATGACAATCAAACGTTATGTATGTGTGAAATGTTGTGTACCTAAGACATCTAAACACATCTGTTGATATTATAATTGGCCGTTACCTTAGAAATTAACTTAATTCTACTGTAAAAGACTGCAGGTCTACAGCATTAGAAAACTTCTTACAACATAAGAATGAAACGTTACAATAGAATCAAAGGTCTTTGTGAAGTAAAATGTTGTATTCATAATAAGCCAGAATACATCTTGTGTCATGACAATCACACGTTGCGTTGAAATCCATGTTCTATAGATGTAAAATTTTGTACTCATAAAAAATCGGTAAATATCCGATGCGATTAGAATTAAGTGTGAATCGTATATGTTTTGGCGATATTGGTGCATATTTACTTTATGTACTTTACTCAACACCCGAATAAAAATTTACCTTAGCCTAACATGTGATTATGATGCTTTCAGATTATTTGGTTTTAATGTTATTATCTACAACTGAAAATTCCGGAAACAATACACCGTCACGTTTTTCTACATCTGAATGCATCATACATCATCTCTTTTATTGGATAAAATCGACACTTGAAAACATATGCAAGATGTTTATTCATAACCTTTAATACATCTGAAAACATCAAAATCCTTTGACTGTGACTGTTTTATTCAAATACATTTGAAAACATCAATATGCTTTGATATCTTAAAACATCAGAAAAACATTTTATTTGAATGTCAAAATCATGACGTTAAAGGGACATTGGATTGTGGAAAAATTGTTTGGTACACGTCTGATGTTAACATCATGTTACCTTGCCTAAATACAGCGAAAACGATCTGATTTCTATCAATGTTCAACGTAAGATGTACAATTGAATTTCATGTTGATGTAGACATTGAAATCAGACATCAGCCTGATGTAAATTTTTATTCGGGTAGATGGGTAGTTTTGCTTTAATTTGTTTGATGAAATTTAGTGGTATACGGTATACTCAGATACGCCCGCTGTGACGATTCTCCATTTTCTCTTGAAACCATCGGTACCATTTGCTTTCTTCTTAGTTACGAAAAGTTTCCGCTTAACTAGAGCCCAGTACTTCTCTATTGGGTGAAGTTCTGTACAGTGTGATTTGACACCATTTTATTGAATGTAACAAGAATCTTAACATGATGTACCATGAAATACGGTGGAGAGTTTCAGCAGTCATATCGTGAAACGTTTCAGCGATCCGTGAAATAATTCAAAATCTTCACTAAAATGTATCCGAAATTTAACGTGGACAGGCTTTAGTACGCAATTGCTCCATGCGGTAGTTCTTATTTAATAGTCGTCATTTGTAGCTATGCAACAATGACTTTTTTCTCATTTAAAGAATTTGTATTGTAATTTTGGTTGAATCATTAATGGTTATTGCACATTCATTATGTTTATCATTTTCTTGTTTATTAGTTTATTTCCATTTAGTTCTATTGTTTGTATTTGAATAAAATTTGTTTTGTGAATTGATTGAATACAAATCATAATTGTTGATTGACTGGCGTTGATCATATGTAAATGAACCAATAAAATAAATCATAAATAAGAAACCAATAATCGTAGTTATACACACATAATAGTTTATTTAGTAAATTTAATAAATATAAAAGTACACTAAGGTTTTTTTTTTGGCACGGTTTTTTTCAAACGGGTTGTTTTCGTCGATAACTCCAGAACGGAACAACTTATCGACCTAATTCAAATCACATTTTACGTTTTGGGCCAAAAGTAATCAAATGGCAGTTTTTCAAAAAATTCACAATACTCAAAATTTTAAAAACTGTATTTTGACCATTGCATGAAAAGGTAAAGCATACAAAAAAATTGAAGCAATATAAAATGTGTAAGTATGTGAATTTATCAACTCTATTCTGTTTTTTTTACACGGTTCCATACTAAAAGTGGAACGTATCCCCCGTGCAAAAAATAACCTTAGTGTATAACAAATGTTTTAAAAAAATGTTCTAGACCTCATGATGAAATATTTATGTTGTATGCTCAAATCAAAGAGGAAAACTTTTACTTTCAAAAGGAGGATGTTTCGCCGATTTTTTTAAAGGTAAAAGTGTTTCATAAATGTTCCATAAAAACATCGTGGAAAGACAGCTACAACAACACGCCTACACGCAACAAGAGCTTACTGCTTGTTCGCGACAAAATCTGGACACCCCTAAATTCGTATATCTCTGGAAATACCTCATCAACGCGTGAAACACTTCGCAGACTGATGAACGTATGTCTCAAAAATCAATTATTGTTGGTGATACTAAAAGCTGATAGATCGAAGATGGCGTCGAATGAAGAGCAAGTGCGAAGAGCAATTGTGTGCGGTCGCAATGAAATCCGGATCTGTCAGTAAGAAAACTTGCAAAAAAGCTTGGTTTTCCTGCAAGCATTGTCCATAACGTTCTTAAATCTTTTGATATACGTTTGACAACAGGCAGAAAGGCTGGGAGTGGAGCAAAAACGTATCTCAGGAACCACCAGAAGGACGCGAAGGTGAAGCAAAGAGACCAGATCTTTCGGTACGTACTGTGGCTATAAAAATGAAAATGTCCCCAACTTTCGTGCACACCTCCAAGCACCAGCAAGGTATGAAGTCGTTTAAGGTAAAAGCTATGCCAAACCGTAATTATAATAAGAATGTGATGGCTAAACCCCGGGCTCACAAGTTGTATGTATCGCGAATATTTGACGAAGTTTTCCTGCGTGATACTGAATGATGAAACTTTTGTGCTAGAAGACTTTAAGCAGCTTCCCGGAATGTCTTATTGTACTAACATGCAACGGAACGGCGTAGAAGAGCATTTAAGGACGAAGAAATAGGCCAAGTTTCCCAAAAAAATATTTGGTTCGGCAGGCAACATGCAGCTGTGGTCGAGCAAGCCAGCTCTCGTTATTCTGGCCTGATTTGGCATATTGTCACTACGCCAAAGATATGATATAAAGCAAATGGAATCCATGTTGTACTGAAAGAGGCGAATCCACCTTACTGTCCGGAGTTGCAACCTATCGAGCGGTATTGGGCTCTCGTGCAGAAAGAACTCTGTCAATATTAATAACAAGCTACAACTGTAGAAAAATTTCAAAAATCTTGGACAAAAGCAGATAAATCGGTTACAGAGATGTCTGTTCAGACTCTAATGGCTGGAGTCAACTCAAAAGTTCGTTGTTTCTTCATGCAGCCTAATGAAGTAACTGTAATTAGTTTCAAGGTGAACTGAACTAACAGCAAATTTGTTTTATTCCAAATTCAATCTGTCCAGATTTTGTCGCGAACAAGCCTTACTTCGATCTTCAACACCATTTTCCTTAATTATTCACAGATTTGCTTCCTGCCATTACGCATATATTTTCACTTGACATCAGTGTAGCAGTTAGAAATAACAATTGTCCTTCAACTATCAACCTTTTTCGGGCGATTAAAATTATGTTCCAAAAGGAAACCAAAAACCGAGAGCGAGAAGTTAACTATAAATATGATGATACAGATTGGAAATTTGAAAATAACTGTATTTGCTATGAATGACATACCTGTATATACTTCATCAAAATTTTTCTTTGAGAATGATTGTCGGAAAAGCCATCATCATCACTACAGGAACAAGTTCCCAAGTGTGCAATATGTGTGGGGCATCGGGTAAAGAGCTTATTGACCGCATCAACGCGCATATTTCTTATAATCCGAAGATGATTGAAATCATTCCAATTTTGCATGCCCTCGTCAGAGTTATTGGTCTATATTGCTTACAAGATCGCCTTTCCAAAGTGGCAAGTGAGTAATGATAACGTTATTTGAGGTTCAACGACAAAAAAATTATCAAACAAGAATTCAAAACAAAACAAATCGGACTGAGTATCAGCTAACTTTGACCGTCTGGATATAATGTTCTGTTTCTCGTTAATGCAATGCATACGTAGAATATAGTGAAGTATGCTGCCAACAAGATCGCTTTTGTCCCCAAGCTAATGAATCCTTCGAATTGCCCGAAATTTTGACCAAACGAAAAATACTGGGCAATTTCAAAGCAGCGACTTCGGCGAAGCAGCGGGGCAGTCAGGAACATCCAGCAAATGCGGGCAAAATGGAAGAAATGAGCTTATTCCACTATGTGAGGAATGTTGGAGATCTCGTTGGAACTGGAGAAATGTATCCATCTAATGCTGTAACTTTGACGTTTTAAAAAAAAGTACTGTAAAGCAACCATTAATGGACTTTTTAAACTTATTGAATCACGAATTACGGGTCTCTTTGTGCGTAGTCAGCCCATTTTTAATGAAGAAACTCGAAAGTTAAATGTACAATACTACGCGTTTTTCGCCCTGTTGTCATCAGTCCTTAGAATTCTTTGACATGTAGCGCAATTATTAGCAATTAAGAAATTCGGAATGGTACCTAAGAACGATGCAATAAGAGCATCGGGAAATTCCAAGAACATCATTTGAGAAAATTCAGTCGACTTGCGAATATTTAAGATGGGTTGAACAGGCTTCCATTGCACTCCGATCGTGTTATAAATGTAACAAGCAGGTTTGGTCAGACCAAGAAGGTAAAAATTTACAGAAGAAGCGCGAAAACTCTTCCGGTAGATTGTACAAACTAATAAATGTGTTTAATAAATGGTTTTAATCAAAATTTCTTTAAAAGTATTCAATTGAATGTTTAAAAACCAAATGATAAAAAAAATGTGTTTAGTAGAGCTAGTTAAAGCTTATTTACGCTATTTTGACAACTTTTGAGTTTCTAACAAAACGTACAAGCTGTGTCAGCCGCTGAAAACAAAAATTTGTTTAGCCTGGATCCAAAATTTGTTTAATCCGTGTATCTCAAATATATCTCAATATACATCTGAATAATTCAGATGTAATATAGTTCATTTGTTGTGCATTGCACTTCTTACTTGTGCGTTTTAAAAAAAAATCCTTCACAGTTTTTTTGCTTTTTTCGAATTTTGTAATATATTTATATATCATGTTCCTGAATGGTGAAAAAAAACATTACTTTTGTCACTTTCACTTTTTTTTTAAAACGATTTAAAAAAATTTTTGAGCGTATTAGTGGAACGATTGTGATTGGAAAACTAGCAAAATTTAAAATTAACACTTCAAATTATCACTTTAAAAATAATAAAAAATAAAACATCGAAACAGTTTTTGCAAATTATCATTAGTAAACGCCAGCAAATTCCAATAAATTCTACTAGAGATTTTTTACTCAAAACGATTGAACTAAATAAAATCTACCTACAGCAATAGAAAAAAGTGGGCATTTGAACGAATTTGAGAGACTAAAGAAAACTTTTAAAAATATACAATTTACAAAACATTATACATCTCAATAATATGAAGATTTGCATCTTTTATGTATTGAGAAATTTTTCATTAAATTTTACGTTCTACAACTTTGTCGACCTTTTGTTGATACTAAAGGTATAAAATGTAAAGCAAAAAAAGTTTGCATATTTTGCAATTTCGAACTAATATTAACTAAAAAAAAGTAGCTTTTACATAGCACAGAAGCATTGCTGAAAAAAATCATTCAAATTATATTATCATGCAACCTTTGGGAAGTATTTGTTTCAATATCAATATGTAAATAATCAATATGTTTCCTCTTAAAATGTGGTTGCTTTAACCCTTGGGAAGTTTGACGATTACAGATATACCTCAAATACATGTACACATGTATTTACATAAATAAATTTTATTAAAAATGTACTTTTTTTCAGACAAATTACATCCTTGAGAAAAATTTGGTAAATGTACGATTTATTTGAATCCAGAGAATCAGCACTGCCTTCAAATCCACCAGATCAGAGAAATCATGACGCATTCGGATTGTTCTCAACTCACACAGGGTACATTACGAATTGACATTCTTTTTATATTTCCACTAAAATACTGTTCCAACTACAATAAGGACATCTTTTGTACAAAATATATCTCACTCGCGAGAAAGTTCTGCTCATATAAAAATACTAATAATTAGACTCTAGCTCTATTCACTGGTTCCAACATATCACTTAACAACGCCGGCTGCTATCTACACTAAACCATCATTCCCATCGAATCAGTCTAATAACCATAGAGGTGCGACGCGGCCGTATACATCGGCATCAGCATGGCGGCCGGCGCCAGCCCATACGTGTACCGTTCCTGTGGCATGTGCGTTTTGGTGTGCTTCTTCAGGTGATCCCGCCGGCCGAACTTCTTGCCGCAGGTCTGGCACGCGTAAGGCCGAATTCCGGTATGGATACGCTTATGGCGCGTAAGTTCTTCATTGCGGGTGAACGTCTTACCACAGCTCGATTCGTCACACTTGAACGGACGCTCGCCTGTGAGAATAGAAAGCAAAATAAGTGTTTTGATTAGTTTCGCAATCCTAGAATTTCGTGTCGTTCTAATGAACCTACCGGTATGAATTCGAATGTGGCCCTTCAGCTGACCATTGTTGGAAAATGCTACATCACAGTGAGGACACTTGAACTTCTTCGGTCGCTGCTTGCGGCTGCTCAGAAGCTTAGCTTTCGCATCCTCACTAAGCACCCGGAGGTACTCCTGTTCCATTTGATCGTACGTCAGTGGATCGATCGGTAATCCGTTAAAGTTGAACCCAGGCGGTATCAAATCAACTCCCAGTTTCTGCTGGTTGTAGAAATAATAGTAGGAAGCCAAATCCGCTGGATGACCCAGAAAGGCGGCACTGATATCCATTTCGGGAGTTCCAGGGAAAGGCATCTTCACAGGACTGAACGGAGGTGACGTGGGCTCGGACGAAACGGGACTTTCCAAATCCAGCCGCGCTCGTACTCGCAGTTCACATGGTTCACTTTTAATCGTTCCTTCACTGCCACATTCACTGGATTTGCTAGGACTCGCGACGGCCTTATTAGCAGCTGCGCCATCCCACGGCCGGAAAAGTCGCGAGTAGGTTTGCGGTGGTGCAATAGATTTCACAGACATGGCTCAAATAAAAAAAAATGTATCCCTCAAGAAGGTTACTCGAAACGTCAATCGTGCGCGCGCGCAAACACAACAAAAAACTGTATCGTCTATCACACTGTCGTTGTTTACACTTGGCTCTCCGGCTGCAAACTGAACAGTCTGGACGTAAAATCAACAAATTTAACACAAAACCAAACAATAGGGTCGGCCTACAATCAACCGGGGATGAAGGGACCACAAAGATGACGAAAGCATCCCTTTGGCCGCAGCGAAGAAGATTTTTTGTCACTTTCTTGTACTCATCTAATTGAAACATACATAAATAGGGAGAGAGGCAAAGTCATCTCGCATGAAAAAAGGGCGAAACATGAGGGGGACAAATCAATGTTTACGAACGAACGCTAGATGAAAGGGAGAATTTGGGTGGAAAGATGGAATTGCAAGATAGATGCAAGCGGAAGACCCGAAAGAGGGAAAATTGCCTCCTCCCATTTTTCGGGCTTCTCGCTTTGGTGTGGATATTCGCTCCCTGTTCCAGGATGATGTTGAGTGGACTTTCGAAGGGAGGATATGGAAATGGCGATGTGGTGAGTTTTCGGTTCGGTTGCAGGGATGTTGTGGCGAAGCTTGGCCGTTGTTATGGTGCGTTGAGTGCAGGGTGGAAAAGTGTTTTTTTTTTGCATCACAAGAATTTCCACAGGATCAGAATCCTGCCATAGGCTAACTCAGAAACTAAGTGTTTAGTTTAGTGCTCTCAAAGGGTTTGATACAAAATGCTCCATTGATTTGCTGCATAGTGCTCATCTGATTGATCTCTGATGATAAAAATGCCCACAGTTCCCACAATCAACCTGAAGTTCTCAAGAAAAAAAAATTACTAAATATTTTCCAGTACATATTACTTTGATTTGCTAATCATCTCTCGCTGAAATTAACATAGCATAGAACAGTATATCATAGCCGACCATTCACAGTCCTGGATTGTTGTAGCATCAGAGTACCAGTCTGGAATATGACATTTACCGTTCTTCTTATTCAACACCTTGGTAGGTCCTTTTGATCAGCTGGAATGGAAGAGAATTTATAATAACATGTCCAGGTGAGAAAATGCCCACATACTAAATAACACCTTAGAGACATCTGGAGTTGGAATTCCAATGGAAAATTTAAAGTGATGCGAGCATAGTAGGTTTTCTAGATGGAGAGCATTTGCTACATTTGCTTGAAGTTTCAGTAGTCAGCAAATCGATTCTTCATGTAAGGAAATTTTCAGTCAGAAGTTTAAAAAATGCTTGAAACAAATTCCGTTTTGTTTTTGTACTTTGACAGCAGACGAAAGAACAGGACTGATAAATCAAAAGACATGCAAACGACATGACGATAATAATAACTCATTCACGCGCACAGTCTACTTCGTTCTTGACATGGACTCTGCCTTAATTAGTGCTCCACAATGCTCTCCCAAAGAGCCTTAAATAGGTTATTTTTCCCGGATCCTCGAATGCCATTACCCAGAATTTGAGTACCCCACTGTATCGAATGACCAATATCTCAAATGACCATTACCTCAAATGCCCATAGGGGAATTCAATTTTAAATGAAACCCGTTTTAAAACGCAAGCATGTTTCGTTCATATTTTACGTAACACTTGACTTGCGTCACGCTTGCAGCGTTACATAATAATTAAATAAAGCCTCTTCGGTTCATTTCTAAATAATTTTGGATTGATGCAACATGAACATGAGCATATCACCAAAGATCAACATGTAATACTTTACGGAAAATATTGCCATTGTCAGTTCTTTCACGTTGTATTTCTTAAAATTAAAATTTCAACAGATATTTTGCCTTCTTTTCTTTTGCAATTCTTCGGAATTATATATTATTGGCACTCTTTAAATTTATCTTCTTTATGCGATTTTTTCTTCTTTCAAACATAAACTATTTTGTCAAGTTAGGATTATGCGTGTGTGTTTACAATCTAACACCCATTGACCGACAATGGTATTATGGAAAAAAATCTGTTTACAACAATCCGTCAAGTGACCATTGGAAGCAGCTTTAATCCGGGAGCTAGAAAGTGTTGGCACTACTGCAGATCCAGCAACCCATTTAAGAATGTCTGGAGAGTCACGCTCATTCCGAGGTTACTTTCACATACAATAAGCCCCGCATGTAAACATTACCGATATCATTTGGATAAGGGCACTGCAACACTCTTCCAGATTTGGAAATGTTAAATTTCCAAACCAGGCACGTATTTGGTATTATTTAAAAATAAGGTTATTGTTATATAGTTATAGTCAGATACATCTCACTCATGGCCGCTTCCTTAATTACACTCGCTTGTTCATTCGTAAACATGAAAATTCTCCACGTGGATTCGTAATTAGCTTCATGCACTCGTGACAAAATTAGCGCAAAAATTGACGTTGCCAAACCGCCCGTTAGATATGCAACCTACACAACTACGTTGTGAACGCATCTGAAATTATGTGGCAGCCTTTCACGCACGCATGCGCATTGTTTTCGTTTGCTGCTTCTGACAAGCAAATGGCCGTTTTCTACATGCACTGGTCTTCTTTTTTTTCACTCCACACTGCCAATATCAAATCCCCGCTATGAGGCGACTCTATAACGAACATCAAACTTGCAAATAATTATCGATTCACTCTCGACAAAGCGAACAAACACTCAAACTTAATCATTTATGTCCGGATATCACAATACTACCACTAATAAACAAAACTAAGCTGATGTAACTCTTCTTCCGTGCGGGGCCGAAGCACAAAAAAACAAAAAATGTGGAAATACTACCGACACTCACACATTTCGGGAGGGAATCGATTGTATTAACTATGTCTTTCCCAAAGCACGCCTATATTTAATGATTTCACTGTTAGTTAGAGTTAAATTACGAATTATTATTTGATTTCTGTTCGCGAAAACGACGCAACAAAAACAAAACACGTCAGTTTAGAACCACGGCTTGCTGCGCCAGGCGTTTTTGGTTCTTAAATAACCATGAAAACACCTTGCGTTTGCAGTTAAAAATATATTTCAAAAAGCTTATCTACACCTGTGAAGAGTAAGTAATAATGTTTTTATTATCTAAAAGCCGAACACTTAAGTGTTATAAAAGCAGTTTTATTTTAATTTGTTGTGAGAAATTTAGTTTTGACTAAACCGAACACAGCTAACAATACCTTTAACCATAATAGAATGAAAAAAAAAAACAACCTGAGATTCCATTCAATAATAAATCTAACTAATAAGAAGTAACTGCATGCGTCAATATAGCCAATTTGATGCCAATAGACCGATATTATGTCCATATTCCTCGAATGTTTCTAATTTTATACAATAAGTTGTGTAATATTTTGTGATACAGACAATCAAACGTCGAATTAAAACTATCCATGCAAGTGTATAATAAGTTGCATATCATCCACATTTCGAATAGTTTATGAATTTTTATCGAAAATTTAAAAAAAAAATTATCACTACATATAAGGCTGAATCAAGGGACACAAACCTTATAATGTTTCTTTCAAATACATTCTTGGCGCCTGAGAAATGTATGTTGTTTTTTAAGATTTTTTCTTCTTTGATACAAATTCTGTTCTTTCCCGCAAGAGTGTGGATGTTTGTTTTGGGTACGGTTTAAATGTTTGATCATTTTCTGAATAAAACATATAATTAACATTTAAAATTGAAGACGAACATTGAAATGGTCGAGAATCAATTTAGTAAAATATTGAGCAGCTATGCATCGTAACAACCATGTTATGCATAGAACAAAAATGACGTTATCAGTTGATTTGCAGCAACCATGATGAAAACAATCATGAAATTATGCTTGAATGTTGTTTTTTCTAAAGGACGGTATCGTGTACGAAAGAAATTTCTTTTTCTATCTCAAACCCATGTTAAATTCCTTTTACTGAAACGGAATAGTAAAGAATCGAAAAGAAACTTCTGCAACAGTATCCACCTGAAAAAAACGAAAAAAAATTGGAATTTGTAAAGTTTCCACGCAAACTAATAGGAGCTGTCACTTTAACTTTCGTAAAAATATTCCGCTCCATTATTCCATAAGTGAAGGTGACGTTTCGTTCCATGCAGATCAATTGTCGAAATTCCGCTTGGTAATATTGAGCGAAATTCCGTAACCTCTCTACTTTTTAAGTCGATACTAGCCTTAACTGCCAATTCATCCCCGGAGAGAAAAAGATGGACGTCGTGAGGCACTGTGTGTCAACCGGGTATAACATTTGCATTTACAAAAACCCGCACTGACGAAACTACACATGCAGCATCAATCATAGTAACCCATGAGTCAGCAGACAACATTTGACAGCTCTATCAGTCGAACTCTAACCGTGATGGCAAAAACAGTGAAGCAACTCCGTTCAGAAGCGTGCGCGTTCAAAAAACGGCACCCCGCCGCGTCGCAAACGGACATCATTCGGCATTTTGTGGACGCCGGATACGCCTGTCCCGGCATCTACTACATCTTGGCACTATTAGACAACAATCTGAGCATCGAAAGAAATCCCGGTTCCGGACGGCCGACGACCCTGAGCGACAAGAAGCTCCAAAGGATGCTGAAGAGGAAGACCGGGGGAAAAGTGGCTATATCGCTGTGTGCGCTTGGCCGGGAGGTTGGTTCAACCCGCCAAACAGTGAAAAAGTACCTGGCGAACATGAACATACATGTCAGGAAGCGGAAGTCGCGTCCACTGGTTTCGGAGCTGCAGGCAATGACGCAGCGACAGCGGCTGAATAAGATGGTCAACTTGATTTTCCCGGCGAATCGCGACGTGGCGGCGGTGATGGACGACGAGACCTATCTCACCCTGGATGGCAACGACTAGCAGGGCACTTCGTATTTTACCTCCCCCACGATGGAAGTGAGCTCCGAGGGGAAGTTCATTCCACACAACATGTTCCCCAAGAAGGTGCTGCTGTGGCTGACAATTAGCGAGAAGAGGATGTCAAAGCCGCTCTTCTTTCGCTCCGAACTGGTCGTGAACGGTGAAATTTATAGTACGAAATGCCTGCCGGAAGTTGCGTCGTTCATCAAGAAATACCATAAGGATCTAGCGTCGGTCCACTACTCGAAGTGATCGTAGGGAAGATGGAGCGCCTGAATATCGATGTGGTACCCAAGTCGGCGAATCCGTGCCCCAGCTCCGTCCCATCGAGAATGTCTGGGCCAACCTGAAGCATAAGATCTACTCCAGCAATTTTGTCGCGAAAACTGAGGAGGAATTGATAAATAAAATGAAGAAAGAACTCAAAAACATGCCTACACGCATGTTTTCGTTCGCCATAGTGAATGTTCCGGTTAACAGCCGGAACGCCGCTCGCAAGGGCGTTGAATGGTTTTGCAAGTAAGCTTAAATAACTATCTTCCATGGAAAATTTTTCAAAAGCAATTATCTGTCTTAGCTTTTTTTAATCACCATCCATCAAATTTTTTTTAATGCAAACGTTATCCGGCGACGAATCAAGCGAAATTTTTCGATTTCCATCCGAAAGTTGGTAGCTCTGGGTAGAATAACACTATAATTGTAAACTGACTGCATCTGACTGTTCGAAATGAAGCATAGAGCCTTCTAAAAGTTCACTTTATAAAAACAAAACACTTTTATGAGCATATTAGTAGAACGATTGTAATTGGAAAGCTGGGAACAGTTAAATTAACACTCCACTGAACTTAAAACTGAAATCTGAAACACTTTTTCTTACTATCACTAGCAAACGCGAGCAAAATCCTTACAATACCACTAGAAAAAGCTTATCTTTTGACAAATAGGCCGATTTCATCTGTGACTTACAGACTTCTTCAGAGTCGAGTGCTCGCCTTAATTATTAACCATTAGTATTGCATCGAAACGTAAATAAATCAGTCTCACTCTCATCATAGCATAGCTTAGCACACACACTACCAAAATGTCATGTAAATTTCTGTCCCCTGAGACCAACACATGCAAGCGTTCTTTAGCACATAAAAATGAGTTGAAAGAGATGCCAAATTAAAGACAATCAAGCACATCTTTCGTCGAACATCTTCTTACCCGAAATCTTTTTTTACGTTCCCCGGCTTTTCACAAAAATGAACTACGTCTCGTGTTAAATTCATAATTTCTAAGTGTGTAGCTTTTAAAGTTACACAATATCGTAGGAGGGGAAGACTAAATCTACGGTTAGGAAAACTGGGGGATGACACACGTACCTTAACAAATCTCGTTTTCTTCAATTATTTTCCTCAAGTATGTTCCATTTCACTTTTGTAATAAAAGATTCAAATTTCAACCTCACGCTCAAAATTTCGGACCTTTGAATTGACACCTGCCAAAGAGGTTTGGACAAGCTTCTTTCATGTGGTTTTGTTAGCTATTTTCAACTTGAAGTTTTGAACCGATTTTGACTCTCCTCCCCTTTTCCGACAACCAGCCTATATTATTGTCCATAAAAATAGAAAATGTCCTTCTTAGTGTAGAATTTATTATCAGAAATCTGTGGAAAGTCGGCCTACACGAATGTTCCATCGTCCTGTACCTGTATGTTCGGCTAACTACGAATTGTATAGCTTCCGGGTCCGAATTTTCGCTTGTTCAAATGCTTTTTCATCACGTCGAGGTTTCTTCTGGGTTTTGAATGAGCTCAGTCCACATCTCACTTGAAAGTCCTGCACAGTTGACACATTTTTGGCAACGTCTCTTACCAACATGTTGGGCATCTTCTTGTCTACTTTCACTATTCGTTTCTTATCTTGTTAGTTGCGTGTTCCCCTTTTCGACTGCTTGGATGGCTTCCTCTGAACCGTTGTGGTTTGTAGAGACTTGCTCATGACATTTGACATCGTTTGTTGCGTCATCCCGACCGAATTCGCGAGTGTTTTCTGTGAACGATTTTATATACAATTTTCCAAAATAATATTTCGTAGCTCCTGTTGCCAAGATGCCATTTTCGAAACTTCAGAACTTGAAAAGTCAACAATATGCATGTCGACGCAAAGGAGATAGGATCCACTGACAGCTAAACCGTACACTGGAAGAAATTCTTACGTTGACTCAGAGCACTAACGCGACAAATATTTCCGGACACCCGTCATTCACCATTTTAAAGGCAATCAATATTATATAATGTTTATAGCGCATGCACCCCAGAAAACGGTTGCCATGACTTTATGGTCGATTGTGAGCAAACGCGGCACCCAGCTTGCTGCAAGCTTTCTCGTACCCAAGTGATCATTCAAAATTGAAACCACTGATCCATGGCTTTCACAATTTCTCTACTTTTCAATCTTCAATCGACCCACGAATGTTTGCAATTATTTTGGATATAGAGATCTCAACTGGATCTCCTAAACGTTCGGAATTCTGCAAGACCGCATAGTAGGGTAAGGGGATGTAATGTTAGCCTAGCTCCTTCATTCGGCCTATGTACCAAATGTGTCATTAATTTAGCGATAATCAACAAAATCATGTTGCTATTAGGATGACCGATGTAATCCGAAGCAATTGAGACAATGTTAATCAACTTATAGTAGTTCACTTCCACGAGATTTTCGATTTCTTGAACTTTTGGGACATCATGATTTCACTAGTTAAGCTGAACAGATGATCTACACGATCTTGAAGTGATCTAAATTTGGCTTAATTGAATCGATAAAGCAAGTAATGCAGTTTGGATGTACAGAAAGTAGTTACACGTTACAAACAAACTGTTCACATAGCCAAAATAACAATGATTTTACTAGAAAATCGTAGACCCAATGTTGGGGACATATTTTTTTGTATGTCCCTAACTATGGCTTGATGTATCAATAACGTAGTAAAAAGGTTGTTATTGGTAAAATTTCAAGTGTAAATGCTTGAATTTGCGGTTGTTTATATTCAAGTGGCTCAACTAAACACAAACCGAACGAACACTATCATTGCATAGTGAATTATAATGTTTTCATTGTTGAATGACTGATAAATCATATATGAACATCACTTAACTGTTTCGCGGCAGTTTTACTTTAGTTTGGTTTGTGAAATTTTGTGTTTAGTAAATCGAATACAGCTAGCAATCCCTCATTTCATAAAATTAGAAAAAATACCGTACAAAGACTGCATTTACTAATAAATCCATCGAATGGGACGAACTTGCATCCATGAATAGACCCAATTTGGTACCCATAGACCGACATTAAATCCATATCCCTCGAATGTTTCTGACTTTATAAAATGAGTTGTGTAACTTTTCGTGATACATACTATCAGATGGCTTATTAAACATATCTTGACAATTGCATAGCTTGTTAGATGTTGCTTCCAGCTCAAATACTTTATGAGTTATAATCAAAAATGTAATCGATCGAACATACTAGGCTGAGTCAAGGGACACATACCCTATTTATCAAGGTTGGCTTTGTTTTCAGTGATGTTTTTTTTTTTTTGGCAAAATAATGCTTGAGAACGCGAGAACAACATTTTCCCATTTTCTTCTCAATACACGCGGTAGTCTGCTACCAATAGCTGTCAAATACTTTTAAATAAACTGATAGTTGCGTGCAATGTTTTCCTTTCAGTAAAGAGGAGGGAAATTCAAAAAATCACGAACTTATTGATTCGCGTTCCGTGAAATAAGTGTTTAGATCGATTACCTTCCGAAAATTGGCAGTTCTGAATACAAATCACATTTTTGTCAAAGCTTTTCTTGGAATGCAATTTGATTTAGAGCCCGATCATGGTTCAATAATGGCTGACTTCTGTCCGATAGTCGTGATTTCAAAAACTGAAGTTCAGGGAAATGGAAATGGAGAAATGAAGAATCTACAGTGTGTCTCACAATAGGTATAACCTTTTTTCAGTGTTGGTTTATTTCAGCTGGGTAATTTTAACAGCGGAATAGATTATGCCCGTTTTGAGTGTATTCTTTTGACAGCTTATCGCTGAAGATAAATAAGTGATTCCGTTTGTTTATATTTATCAGCTACCATAGACATTTGCAAAAGCTTAGATCGTGTCAGGTATTCAATAGCCTTAAGCAGTTCGAAGTGAGTAAGCATTTAGTTTGCGTACCTTGATACGGTTCAAGAAAACTGGAAATGTCCATTATTAACACAAAGGGAGTGCCAAACGAACTGCCAGAACAAAGAAAAAAAGATCAAATGTGTGAGGCAGCGAATAAGACGTAATCCGGCCGTATCTGGCCGTAAATTGAGCAAACAATTTCAAATTTGCGAGCCGTACAAGAAACAACAGGTTGATATTTGGGACCAAATTCCTCAGGAAATCGTGCGTGCCAGCTGCGATGGGTTTACAGAGCGTTTGCGCAAAGTTATCAAGGAAAAGGGCGAGAGATTCGAATTGAATTAATATGGTTTATTTCTATAACATGTATCTTTCAAATGAAAAATAAATGGTATGATTTGGTTAATTTGTTTTGCTGTAATCCCATTTTGTTTAAGTGACGCCTATTGCGAGACACCCTGTACATAATAGAAGACGGTACCAAAATCTACGATGCAAGTACTCATGCCATGCTATTCGATGTTTCCCCCCTTTGGTTAACCACAAGAAAGAAAGTAAGTGAAAGCCAAGTGGCAGTAGCTCCAGTAATTCAACCATTCAACTGTACGTATTCTTCGGAATTGCATCAATCAATCATACGACTCCGACAGGCTTCTTGAGGCGCGTAGACAAAAGTAGTACACGTGTCTTACTGCCCGTTCCAAACATATCCTAAGATTTCTCCTCTATCGTCTTTTCTGAAAGCCGAGCGTAATTGT
Source organism: Aedes japonicus (assembly GCA_034211315.2). Taxonomy (NCBI): domain Eukaryota; kingdom Metazoa; phylum Arthropoda; class Insecta; order Diptera; family Culicidae; genus Aedes; species Aedes japonicus. The sequence continues at coordinate 31,842 of JASCZW010003946.1, forward strand.
GACGGATGACCAACATCACCGTGTAACGCAACAATACGTACCCTTAATTGCGCGTTCTTGCCCCAAAAATCACTCGCTCTCGCCAAAAATCTGTCCAAAATCATTTGATCGATCACCCATTGGAGAGGGCAAAACCAAAAAAAAAAAATGGAAAAAGAAGCCTATTTCTGAAACCCCTGAAGACAATACGATAGGAATTATGATTTTATTGCAACTTGACATTCCTTGCTGAGACCAAGAGCAACGGTTCCCTGGTCGGTGGTGGTGTGATGCCGCTCTGTCTAGCCGTGTCGGGTTCCTTCTATTGTGGTCTCGTCCACTTTTGGCACTCCGACAGAACGAAACGAGAATCGAATGATCGATGAATCTTTTTGCGCCGCTTTGCCCCATTTTTTTCTGAATCGTGATTTTTTTTCGAAAAATGCGACTTTTAAAAATTGTATCATAAATTGTGTCCTTGCGTTAGATTTTTTTTTTGGCATGCAATTTGAAGTGTCCGTGAAGAGGTGGGACGGGAAAAATGGGATTCTTTTGTGATGTGGGTCCCTTTTCAGTGTGCAAATGACAATCGGGTGTCGTTTATGGCTGAAGCTACCTGAGTGAATGTAACTCGGCTTGATCCAGGACCGGTATTGGTCCCCGCTCTTCGAAGAAGGATATCATCTGGTGGAAAGCTGCGCGCATCAAACAAAAGGACGGCGCGCGCGTTTTCCAAGAAACTGGAACTCAGGATTGAATCGAAATCGAAAGCTATAAATAATAAATAAATTCGAGCGTTTCACGTGGTCGGGAGGATTCGGATGGTGCGGTTATTTCAACTCTACAAACGAGGGATGCAGCCGCTCGCTAGATCTCGTGTTTGTTTAGAATGGCAGGCGATGTTGAAGTGCGACGATGGTGATGTCCCTCCTCGACCATTGCTGCTGAATCAATCGGCGGCGGCGGCGGGAGAGGGGACTAATCGAATAAAACTAATCATTTATCATACGGACGGGATGGCTGCCGTTGTTGCAGGAGCAGAGGCAGCGGTCTTTCATCGCGTAGGGATTTAATTTATTATGATCATGCTGTACATTTCCCCGCTTGCAACCGCATTCAGTTATATAGGAAGGAGAAAAGAAGTGAAGATGAGGGCTTTTCTGTGGGTTTTTGGGAACCGATTGCGGTTGGGTTTGCGGGAAGGCACTGTTAAGGTTTGGAAAGGGGCCATTGAAATCTTTTCTGGACGCGGGTTGCACCGCGGGAAACGAAAGCGTTGCCGCTCTCAGCTGCTGCCGGTTTGATTCAATTAGAGTAATTTGTAGCGCGTGGGGGTTCCATTCATAGATGTGGGTGACACTACAAATCACAAGCGTTTGTGATTGAACTTTTCCGCGTTTGATGGTTCCTTCTTAAGATCGAAATAATGCCTACTACAGGTTCCAAAAAAGCATTCATTTATGTTTTGAGATCAGTTTCTACTCAGAAAAAATATTGAATTATAACAGACGCGCAAATTTTCCCCTCGTTTATATGCAAGCCAAAGCAAGCGTAAACAACGAAATAGTTTGCAATCTTTTATGCAACAGACCTGATTTGAACGGCTTTAGTTTACAATAAATATTCCACGAATTAAAGCAAATTTAGCATTGCATGTATACGCGTAAGAGAACGCAAACGTGTTTCTTTCGAACTGTGTATGGGTCATTCCATCCGAAGTGTCCACACCACATGTACACGACCTTCACGAATTTCACCTAAATTTTGAGGAATGATTCATTTTGCGATTATATGTAAGACTCCAAATTTTTGTGTCGATCGGGCCATCCCTCTTTTAATGGGGCATCCCCCTTTTTAAGTTTTTGTAAAAATATTCATTTTGTTTTATTTATATCTACGTAACTATTATGAGTAAATACGATCTTTTAATTGCTTTTTAAAGGAAATTGTTTAAAAAAAGTGTTGCCAGATTTTCTAATTTTTCCTTTTAAAACTAAAATTGCAATTTTCACTCAATGTAGATATTTTGATTTTGAAAATGACCACGCACGTCATCGTGCTCCTTATACTTTTTTACATAGAAAACACTAAAAATCCAAGTGTATTTTGAGCCGTTCTTGAAACACGGTGTTTTGAAACAAAGAACTTTTTGTTTTCCAGTTTTTATACAATATTATTTTTTCTCTTTCATGTATATCTCCGTAACTAGGATGGCTAAAACAATCTACTCGTTGGTACTTATTTCATTTTGAAATTTAAATTGCAATTTTCACTCAATGTAGATATTTTGATTTTGAAAATGATTCACACTTTTTTATATAAAAAACACAAAAAATCACAGAGTATTTAGATTAGACCGACATTAAATCCATATCCCTCGAATGTTTCTGTCTTTATAAAAAGAGTTGTGTAACTTTTCATGATACATACTAGCAAATGTCTTATCAAACGCATCTTAGTTAGTGTCTAACTAGTTGAATCTAAATAATAAAATAGTTGAATCTAAATAATAATAATAAAAAATGTAATTGATCATTGCATAATAGGCTGAGTTAAGGGACACATACCCTAAATCATTTATAGCCATGTAGTGGATGCTGGATGCTTGAAGGTAATTGTTCAAGCAAACCGTAAACAATATTTTTCTTGACGGCATTGTTGCCAAATGTGCTATTTTTATTAAATTAATTTTTGTGTTTATTTGAACAATCGTATTCTTCGGTTTTTTACATAAAAAATCAATCAAATATAGTAAACGTTATTATAATTGTGTTTTGACAACTTTATTATTTCGCAACTTCTTTCCACTATTATTTTGTTGTTCCTTTGGTGTGCCTTTCGTCGATACTATTTGGAACCTTGAACTTGTTGTTGAACTGGAAACCGTTTTCATGAGCATATAATCGATACCTGAAAAAACTGCGGGAGTACTTTCTTCTTTTTATTTATCAATTCCTCCTCAGTTTTCGCGACAAAATTGTTGGAGTAGATCGTATGCTTCAGGTTGGCCCAGAAATTCTCGATGGAATGAACTGGGGGAATTTGGGCGGGTTCGCCTACTCGGGTACCACATCGATATTCAGCCTCTCCTTCTCCTACAACGATCGCTTCGAGTAGTGGGCCGACGCCAGCTCCGGCCAGAACACCGCGTCTTCGCCCTTATGGTATTTCTTGATGAACGACGCAACTTCTGGCAGGCATTTCGTACTATGAATATCCCCGTTCACGGCCAGTCCGGAGCGAAAGAAGAGCGGCTTTGACATTCCCTTCTCGCTGATTGTCAGCCACAGCAGCACCTTCTTGGGGAACCTGGTGTGTGAAATGAACTTCTCCTCGGAGCTCACTTCCTTCGTGGGGGAAGTAAAATACGAAGAGCCCTGCCAGTCGTTGCCATCCAGGGTGAGATAGGTCTCGTCGTCCATCACCAACGCCACGTCGCGTTTTGCCGGGAAATTCGAGTTGACCATCTTATTCAACCGCTGCCGCTGCGTCATTGCCTGCAGCTCCGAAACCAGTTCATGTTCGCCAGGTACTTTTTCACTGTTTGGTCGGTTGAACCGGACCCCGGCCAAGCGCACGCAGCGATGTAGCTACTTTTCTCGGTATTCCTCTTCAGCATCCATTGGAGCTTCTTGTAGCTCAGGGTCGTCGGCCGTCCGAAACCGGGCTTACTTTCGATGCTCTGTTGTCTAATAGTGCCAAGCTGCTGTAGATGCCTGAACAGGCGTATCCGGTGCCAGAAAGTGCCGCACGATGACCGTTTTCAACGCGGTGGGGTGCCGTTCTTTAAACGTGCACACTTCTGAACGGAGTTGCTTCACTGTTTTTGCCATCACGGTTAGAGTTCGACAGATAGAGCTGTCAAATGTTGTCTGCTGACTCATGGGTTACTATGGTTGATGCTGCATGGGTAGTTTTGTCAGTGCGGGTGAAGGTAAACCCATGAATAATCGGCCATTTTTGTTCAATTTTTTAATGCAAACGTTAATGGAACAGAATGGTATAAGTATCAACCGTCGGCGGTGTTGACGATTGTCATTTATTTGTTAGTCTGGTCGACTGCGGACGCAATATTTACTCGTCGCGGTTCTCTTCGGTTACACGGTTATGCAAATCCATGAAATGGCAGCATTGTCAGCATATGTAAAAATAATGACCTGTTTTATTGTTTTATTGTACCGATAATGACAACTAATAATGATCGATTGAACTATTTCTCCGTGTGTTTTAATATTCGGTTCGAAAAAAATGATCATTAGGTATCTATATTTAAGAAAATTTCACCCATTTATTTAACAATTCATTTGGTAAATTTTACCCATTGGCAGTTGAAACGTTAGTACCCAACATTAGGTAAATTTTACCCATTGGTGTTAGAAATGTGATTACCCAACATTGAGTTTTCATCTTCACGACTGTTCCAGAAAGTATAAGCACACCTTATTTTAACGGTCACTTTGAATATAATGAAATATTTCAACATGTGTTGGCTGCATCCTTTTGTTTGCACATTTCTGAATGACATTGCATCAAAAAAGTGCTCAGTTTTGTGTTAGCTATCAAAATGCGCGGTCTTACTCCGGAACAACGAAAAAGTATTGTGAAAAGTAATGGTGCACTGTGAGCGGACTCTCCTTAAGAAAATTGGCCAAGGAAAAGGGTGTAAGCATCGGAGCGCTACGATCTGTGATTTGAAAATATAGAGAACAGTGTACGTATGAAGATGCGTCAAAGAGTGGTCGGAAATCCGGTCCTGTTAGTCCGGATATCGTTAAAAAGATTAGGAATGCCTACAAGCGAAAACCAGCGACTTCCGTTCGTGATGTTGCGAAAAACTAGGGACCTCGTCGAGTAACGTCATGCGTGCCAAAGAAAGACTTGGTCTAAAAACATACCAAAAGCTGAAAACCCCAAAAAGAACCCAAAATAGGCCGCGTCCGTGAAATCACGGGCCTGCAAACTCTACGTTATTGTGAACAAATTCTGGGTGTATAATAATGGACGATGAAACGTATGTGCAACTAGATTACAAAAATGCAGAAGCTTATGGGTCATGTTCAAGGAAAAGTTAGGAGTCTTGGCTATGATTAAATATTTTGACTAAACGAGAGTGAAATATCGTATAACACACAAATACTAATATGATTTGCCAAATAAAATTATTAAAACTAAAAAAAAGCATGACTTTTTTGTTATTTTTAAAGTGTGCTCATACTTTCTGGAACAGTCTATATACCTATTTTTAACATAAGGCACAAAACATGCGAGTCGGTGAAAAAAACTTAATTTTGGGTACATTTTTCTTAGCGTGTAGCATCCAGAACGTGATGCAAACTAGAAGGATACGTTGGACAGAGCATGTTGCCAGAATGCCGGAAAAAAATTCTGAAAACATGCAGTTCGTCTCGAATCAGGACGTTAGAAAAAAAAAGTGGAGCGCAACGAGCAATGTGGACGGATCAGGTACAGCCAGATCTGACAAGTGAGTACATTGGAACAATGTTGTAGACGAGTATTTGACGTTGGTACATCGTTATACCAATAAAATAAAATAATTAAATAATAATGCTTTGTGTTGAAGTGCATAGAAGGCAGCGAATTTGTTAAAGAGTTTTAACGAAGCGAAGTCAACCTATCTCACCTAACACCTAACGAGAGTTTTTCAACTTATTTTAAAAGCAAGTACCAAGAATTCGAGTGAAATTGATCACTAAAGTTCAACGAATATCCTGTGTTGACAAATGAAATTGAATTCGAAATTGAAGAGCATACATGCGTAGACAGTTTATAGACATAGACAGCATTCGGAATTTATTTTTCGTTTAATATTGGGTTTGTCCTGGTGAGTGTGGGCTTTTTAGTGGAATACCTGTATACGCGTATTTCGTCAACAATGTGCAGACTTCTTCGCGGTCGTACAGTAGTCGAGTATTACATACACACATACATTACATGCATACACCCATACTTTGACCACGTTGTAATTAAATGGAACAATCTTTCTTCTCACTTTGTCTGGTTTTATCTTTTTGCATAGTAAATGAGCATTTTTCCGGTATTGAAACTGACAGCCATATGAAAAAATAACGAGAACTAGCGAACCTTCCGTCGTTGACTACGCTCATCCTTCAGTGTTGACTGAACAAATGTAATTTTTTTTACATAAACCGGCCAGTACTCATAAACTTCCGCACAACGGAAGCAATCTTGAATTCTACAAAGCTTCAAATCATGAAGATTTTGAAGTACTGAGTAGGCTTTGCTTGAAAGTGGTTGATTTTTTATTTAACTGTCAAGTTTCGTTTCGTGCTAAAAATTTTGTTTATAATTTTCGATCAAAACCGTTGCAAACTAGAACTTTTCTTAAATTAGGTGTGGTGAGTGTCATTTTGTTCGTGGACAATGCATTTGCCCAACACTTCACCAACACCGATCGTGGACCGAGGCTGCTTACTTAACGGCGTCCAGGTGCTTCCGTACGCTAGGAAAAGGAATTCAACGGGTTCATTTTTAGTCTCGCAGTTGTGAGAAAACTGGCTCTGTTAGTTAATTGAGTGTGATTCTATGTGTCCAGAACTGGGAGACTTAAGGGAACCCATCCCTAAATTTTGGCAAAAATAAGGCAAAGTTTGTATTTTTTTGTGGGAGATTGGCGTACGAACTTTCGGTTTTGACAAATCAATTCGATTATTATTCAAGATTTCAAAGAGATAAAAAAATTGTGAAAATTCAAAATGGCGGCTACAAAATGGCGTTACTAAAGAACAAGCTTCGCTTAAATCTCCACGCTTACAGAGGAAGTTTTCATGTTGCTCACCTCCGATCCCGTAATCTCACTTATCAACAGACGTACAACTCGTGGTAAGACACAGTTTTATTTACCTGAAGAAGCTCGAAACTTAATAAAAGTTAACTAATATCCTATTAAGCGTTTTTCTACGAAAACACGTGGTAATTGTCATATACTGATCAGAGATATCCATGATTTCTGTGTGTTTTGATTCTGTCTGAGCTCCTGATGTATGTTTTTATTGAAAACTGTATCACCGACAAACCGACATGAAACATAATCTTCACTATTGATCAAGAATTCATAACGACCGATTCAAATGTGCAGCGATCCCATCTGTCAAAACCCATAGAATCATTTGATCTAGATCAAATAAATGTACCCAGAATAGCTCAGACATGAACCATCTCATCAAATTCCCAAGCGTGTTCGTGGCTTCAATAAACGATCTCAGCGAACACGAAGATAGATGTCACTAATATGATTTGAACAGAAATATTAAGACATTTTCTATTGGCATTCATGTCGGTTTGTCGGTGACTGTATGTTACAGAAAGTAGCTTTAAAAAAAATAGAAAAATATCATCTTTCTTAAATTCTCCTTAAACGTACTGTAAGGTGTTTTGAATCAAGTCATGGTATGCCGTATTTTTTTCAGGTGCTCCATTTCATGTTGTAAGGCCTATAGTATGGCGTAAATTTAACTGAAAATTAACTATAAAATGGAAACAAGAAGAAATACAACTATGGTGTATTCAACAAAATTGTAGCAAATGTCAAAACAAACAACTTTGTAGAACATAGCAAGCTGGTAAAAGTTAAAAATGAATGACTTTTAGTCGAAAAAAGATTATTTACTAAAATTCGGAATTATCGCAGTAGGCTTTGAAGCTAGAGAAAAAGTATGTTCTACAAAGTTTTTTATAACAATAAGTTTGCAACAAGTTCTCAGAAGTAATCAAAGCTCTAATACCACAAATTTCCATTGAAAACCTCATGTCCGCCTAAAGTAGCTTACTGGACCACTGTGCATTGGGTTGTGAGTTCAGCCCGATGCCTCTACTTGGAAAAGTTTGGTTTAGAGAATACCTCAATTGATCTGAGAAGCAATCTGACGAACAAACTTTGGATGCCCATCGCTGGGGTTACGATGTAGGACGTTTTTGTGATTCGGGTGAGTTCTTTCCTTTTTTATTTCCTTGTAGTTCATTCCCATTTTCAAGAAGAGCAGGGATTGCATTTCCATTTTTAGAAAGAGTGGGGGCAGGGATTGCATTTCCATTACATTCATGGAGCAGAGAACGCTCTCTACAGTGGCTATGGTAAACAATATCGAGTTGATGTGATGTGATGTTTATTCCTTAAAGAATCTCCAGCTGTCGTCATCAAGATAGCTATTTGTTCTTCTTTTATTTTGAGAATTTTTACAATTTAATTATTAGTGACATGAACGGTTATATAACGTGTTTTCAATCTATATTATAATACAGCTCGAAAGGGTAGTTTGAGTGTATGCACTGATACAGGGGAACTATCAAATAACTCAGTTTATCTACTACAGAGAAAATTATTGGTCAACCTGATTTCTCTCGATAGATGTACCCGGAGAAAAAACATTTTTTTAAGACGTAGCGACGTTAAAAAACTAACGATTTTGCTATTCTGCAAAAATATCATAAAATGAATTAAAATGTGTATTTTCGAAATCTATATTTACTTAAGACTGGCCCACAATTGATACGTTGCGGATGCGTTTGCGTGAATTTGATAGTTTTCCCATTGGTTTTCTGCCAAATGTGCGTCAACGCATCCGCAACGTATCAACTGTGTCAATCAATTCGTGCATCACTGGATGTTTCCAAGTATTTTTGTTGGTTCCAAAGACTTACGGAATTGATTCGTCGTAATACTAAGCAAATCGGCAAAAGCTACTCCAAATTCTATTTAAAAGTTAAAAAAACGGAAGTAGTAAAACGGATTTTACCATAAATTTTTTTTAATAACTGTTGAGTAATGCTCAAATCTGCTAGCAGTATTTGTTGCGCTGCTGTGATTTGTTTTAAACAGGCGCCATTTTAACCTTTTATCACGAGAGTAAACTCGAAAATGAACGCGAAAAGCAGCTGTCAAAATGAATTCATGTGAGTACGTGATTTTTACATTTTCCGGTACAAAAACTACCGGAGCTTGTCAAATTTTACCGAAGTCCGTTAAATCGGATTACCGAACTGTTCAGCTGTTGAAAGTTCGGTAAAAAGTTACCGAATACTGTAAAATTTTCTAAGTGTGTATATTTCCATGGAAACATTGGTCCCCCCTTAGCGTAGTCGGCGAAGGCGTGGCTACATAGCAACACACATCCTGTAGGTAGCTGGGTTCGATTCCCGGTCTGGTCTAGGAATTTTTTATTAAGTAAAGCTTCTCTCGGGCATGCATTGTATTCGTATCATCGACTATGTTTACCGTCTAAAATGAGAGTGAAATCAATCACCGGTTGAAGCTGATTTCAGTTCTCAACAGACACTATAATTTTTATATTTTTGAAGTTGTGGGGAGCTTTTAGCTGCAGCCATTGCAAGGGTCGAGGAAGTGCGCCTAGGGGAAGCTTTATTTCACGGGATGTTATATTGATAATGGATGACGATGATGATGATTATGTGAACTACCATTTAATGTAGCAAGATAACTGCATATTGCACGGGACTGTTCTAATTAAACGATTTGATCAAGATTGTACTGTGATAACTGTTTCATCATGTTCCTGTATGAAGGGCCAAAAACGTATTGTGGGCCAGTAGGCAGATACACTATACATACCCCATCCCATTAGATGGGGAGAAGAACCGGCCCGTTTTTCACGAAATGTTAACATCAGGGAGTTGGCAGTCCCACTCTTCCTACCCAAATCGCTTTAATCGGGTGCTCTGATGGACCCTCCCAACATATGGTGTTATATAAATATTTGAAAAAATCAGAGAAATTGGTATGATTTTCTTACCGCTGATTTTGAAATCACCTTACCTTGAAGCTGGTATTAGAAAATTTGGCTGAAGGTAAAATTGGTTAGGGTTCCTCGTGCCTCACTTACTGCACACAACTTTCCTTTGATGTAGGGTTCATATTGTTGCCTCGGTGTTTCCGCCTTTGTGTCATAAGGGAAGGTACATTAATTATGTCACGTGGTAGGGGGGGAGGGGGGGTTTCGTTAAATGTGACGATCCATACAAAAAAATTTGAAGGTCCATACAAAAAACGTGACAAAGGCCCCCCCCCCCCTTACACACAAAGATTTCTTCTAAAAAAAAAATGGAAAAACTACAAAGTACCTATCTCCAATCCAAGTTATATTAAAAAAAACTTGTGAGTTGCATTATTCCTTACAATACTCGTCTTATTAAATGATAATTTATCTGCTAATATTCTGAAAAAAAAAAACGATTTCGAAACATTCCATACTTAGTTTAAAGTACATCCCGTCTATTTCTTGACTTTTTTAAAACGAAATGAAAAATATTTTAGGTAGGTGTTCGATCCCAAACGGCACACGACGTGCTTGCTGTTGTTGAGTAGCACCAAACACGCGTCCCCCCGGGAGCGTGTATTGTTTCCACCCATTGCGAGCGGCTAGCATGCAATGATAGCCTGATGCTATTATTGTAGCTAAAGTGGGCAGCGTGGAACAACACTGTCGGCGCGCCGTATCTATGCGCCATTGTAGCGATGCGGTGCGCACGGCACTATTATCCGTACTTCGTGTCACCTATAAAAGCGACACATCGATTTATTTAGTTTAGTGGTGTTCTAGTGGTGTTCTAGTGGTGTTTTAGTGTTGTATCGTTACCCACCGAGCTGGCACGCTGCCTCTCGGTGGTAATAAATTATCATCGACATAGTAGTCCGTTTGTTTTCGTTTGTCATCGTCGTCTCAGAAGGAAATAAATCACAACGTAGGGCCTGGTCAAGCCCTGGACGAAACAGTAGTCGAATTTACACAATTCTTATTTCTAATCACACCTTATACAAAGAAATAATCAAGATACATGATAGTTCGATAATAATCGACATTTGGACAGTGTGTGCCAAAAAGACACCATGTATGATTCAGAGCATTTTTCGGAATTGGCTATAAGTGATATAGTTTTTGCTGAAATGTGAATATTTGACTCTTACCTAAAAATAGTGTGTAGAGTAATGCAAATCAGTGTTGGTAAACTCCAATTCCGATAACTCTCCAGTTTCAATGATCTACAAAATATCAAAATATTTACTTAGAAACGTTTTGTTTTACTATAACGGCAATTTCAAAGATGCCTGTTAGTCTTAACCCGGTATTCCAATGACTATAAATGAAATATTTCCATCAATATAACTCGGGCGTGAAATATTTTTCTGAGTAAATCATCATCTCGAATATTGCCCTATTTTTACTGACGGCGTCGATGTTTATAAATACGATATTAAAACACTGGCCAGACTGAGTAGTTATAACATGTTTTAAGCTTATCTTGGCGACGAATTTATAGTTGAAATGATTTGATAACCGTTATAAGATGTTATATCCCTAAGTCTGAAGGTATAAGCACATTTTTGGCAAATCTACACACTTAGATTTCTTTTACAGAAATCTGTAAAATTTTACCGAATTCTCAAAAACTTAACGTTGGGTAATCCAATTTAACGAATTTCGGTGACATTTTACAGTTCAGCCTAGTATGCAGCTGACAAGTTGAGGCCTGAAGTAATGTTTGACATTTTACTGAAGCAATTTTGACAACTGCTCCAGTACGCTAAATGGAATGCTAGATTTGGCAGAAATTAATAGGATATTTCATGTAAATTGAGGTCAGATAACGCCTGCATCTAGCCTTTTGTATGACAGATTACAAACATTTTTGTATGTTGTATTGATGATTGCATACAACCTCGCTGTTTACGCCTCCTTTAGGTTGAAATTAAACGAGAGGAAATTTTACGCGCTTGTTAAAATTATTTTTTTTTTCTGTGAAGGAAAAGTGACAGCCCCATTTTAATTACATGGGCAGGCGTTACTAAAGTTACGAAGTTATGCCTCCTTTTCAGCTGCATACAGGGTAAGTAATTCCGGCAGTAAAAGACCATTACTTGTCCTATCCTAATGCAGATTACCTTTGAGTTGCATACTAGCCGTTATCTGTAATAAATTTACCGGATTTTGGTAAAAATTAACCGAAATCCGTTAAATCGGATTACCGAAGGTTCAGCTGTTGAGAATTCGGTAAAATGTTACAGATTTCTGTAAAAAAAATCTGAGTGTGTATGCTCAGGTTATACCAAATTTTGAGAATAGCGGCATAAATAAACGTAAAAGATACTGCAGCCAATTCGTACTGGTTTCCTACATAGTTTATTCAAAATTTACTTTTCTTTGATGCCTTAAAATTTAGAAACAAACATAACTCAGTTCAGTTTAAAAACGAGTTACTTATATTTACCACGATGACAAGTATTATTACACGTATGGGTACGCCAATTAACCCTTATAAGTTTGACAGGGTACTCGGGTACCTTTTCAAATTTTACAATACGAAATTTTAAAACAGGAAACTGAAATTCAGCGACATCTTAGGGAAAGTTGGAAGGCAACTTTTAGCATAAAAACATTTTGTTTTGTATAGTGGAAAGGCGGCCTTTTTTACCACAAATAGCCACAAATTGTTGCAAAATATCCTACTGGAGAAATTTAATGAATTTTGATATCGGTTTTGTCATGGTATCCTTCTAAATATGTTCAACTCTAGGCCCCACGGGGACCTGTTACAGAATGGCCGGAGACAAGTCGCCATATGGCCCATAATGGAATAGAAATAGTTTCTTGGAATTATTCCAAAGATTTTGACATCCGTTCCAGGAAATTCAATTGATTTTCCTCAAAAGCGTCTCCGTACCGGACCAATAATGTTCATAAAGCGAATGAGTTTTTGAATCTAACGGGGTCGACAGAATTAAAATCGGTCAATTATTGCCAGAGTAACAATCATTTGAATTTGTCGGTGTTTTTTTTTTGTAGAACACATAAAGGATAACTAACAGTTGAGAAACAAAAACAAAATTTAAACTATTTTCTGATCTATTTTTCCATTTATCGTTTATACAATTCATATCTTTTATCAGTCATATCATATGATCAATTTTGTTATAGAGTTGTTTGTTGATACGACACTATTTATTTCCTGTTTATGAAACCATAGCCATATAGTAATCTAACTTTGTTTGTGGTTGTTTTTAGTTGAGATAATTTCGAACAGCACAACCGCATTATACAGGGATGATAAATATAGTTGTAATCGTAAATTTGTATTCGGGATATCTCGGAAAACCGTGGCAACGTTGACATTAAACAAAATATGGCTTTTCTGAACCATCCACAATCCTCCCGCAGTAGGCTTTACATCACAATCAGCAGCAGTCAGTGGCGGAACACTTCACAGAGCAACGAAGGGAACAAACATGAGCCTTCTGACCGGTTTGTACGTTTGTAGCAACCCGAAACGTATTTCAGCAACAACGGGACAATAAAGTCGATTTTCCAGTGGGAGGAGAAGTTGCCAAAAACTTAATAAAAGCTTCCTCTTTCTTTTGCTCTTGTTGTTGAATTTGCTGAAATCGAATTCACCCGGTTCCAGGATGTCTCAATCGATCCAGTAAGTAGGTAGGTAGGTTGGTAGTCGGTAGCAATTTAACACAATCGCAATGTGTATTCCAGTTCAGCAGTCAATTTATAGAAGAGCGCAGGTTTTCAAACATCAACCAACTTCAGAGTAGGAAGGACCGGAGAAAGGATTGGGTGATTCTGATTCGGGAATAAATTGGTGCAAAAGCGGCTTTCACTTCGAGAGGCTAAAAGTTTTCGCAGACGCGAGGATCCCTTTTTTATTCAGGGCAGCAGCGTCTCTCTCGAGCCCATATTTCTCCCGTTGTATCCTTGACGAGGATTTTATCCTTCGCTTACCTTCATTTTTTTTTTGTACCTTCCTATAATAGCTCGTGCACTAAACGGAGAAGCAGCAACAACCCTCGGCATTCGAAGGGTTGTCACTGCGTGAAGAGATTTCCATTTATTAGATGACTTTAATTTATGATGGCACTCACTTTAAGTTATTGATGTTATTTTTTATCCTGTTGTTGGTGGTTCCTTCAAGTCTGCTTCTTGTTTTTTTTTCTTCCTCTCCCTATGATGTTGTGTGCGGACACCTTTTGTGGTAAGCCGACGGAAAAAGGTGACAACAAACGATGGCAAATGATCCGGAGCGTTCGCTTGACATGGCTGCAATGGAGTGTACTAATTTTCTAGGATGAGTGAAAATATCGGTGGCTTTTGAGATTTGGGATTTTATTATTTGAGAATTATCAGAGTTGATGGCGGTGTTTGGCTAAGCCAATTTTGTTTTACCGTTTATGTTTTCGGGGATGCAAAGTTTACTAGGCAAGTGCAGGGTAGGATTATCTCAGGATAAGACTCAAATTTTCGATGAAAAGATGTATCATATCTTCCAGGAATGAAACAAAGCTATTAGTAGCACATCACATTCAATCAGAGGAACTTAATTCAAATTCAATGCGAGGTGCTTTAAATTCGTTGCTTAGGATTTTCTTTAATTGAAGTGGATATGGTAGTTCATATGATTTAAAGTGAAAGTTAATTTGTTAAGCATTTTGAATTTTAATAACGTTGTAGTCTCTAAGGGCATCTTTACGGCGATCCAAATCGTGGATTGGATTTATTTTTTCAGACCAAACGCAAATGCATCGCTGCACCAGTGTTGTAAATTTTGTTTTAAACTGGATCTATTTCGCATCATTTTAAAACTGGTATTTGTTTTAATCTATTCTTGCAGCAATTTGGGACAAGAAAAATACCGTTCCAAAACACTACACGCTACTTGAAAGTACCAATTATTGAGTAAAATTTCAGCTTTTATTAAACAATAACTTAATTTTATTGATTATATTCTGAGGTATATTTGTTAGCCGAAAAGTAACCGTGTTTGCTGCGTGTGATGCTGGCGGTGGACAAAAAGTTGTGTTGCTCGCCTCGGATGCTGATAATTACCTCTAGCTGCTCCTGGTGCTAGTGAATTTCCTTTTCGTTTTATTCCTAAATAACGAATGCTTGTCTTAGTTTTTTTTTACAGCCACTGCATTTTCCGGAAAACGCTGACTAAGGAGTGTATCGAATATAAGCTATCCACATACATTTGCGTTGT
This sequence comes from Aedes japonicus, assembly GCA_034211315.2. Taxonomy (NCBI): domain Eukaryota; kingdom Metazoa; phylum Arthropoda; class Insecta; order Diptera; family Culicidae; genus Aedes; species Aedes japonicus. Next base: position 46,854 of record JASCZW010003946.1, read on the forward strand.
ACGCATGTATTTGTGATGGTTTTTTATGCTGTACGTTTGACTGTCAGCTTTCTTTTGTTTACTTGTTTGTGCGGTTCAAATTCTGCGTTTTCAAAATGTCGCGTATTGAAAAGGAAGTGAAAATTAAGGTTCTGGACACATGGCTAAGTGAGAAGGGTATTACTATGCGAAAATTGGCGAAGCGGTTTGGAATTCATCATGCGAGTGTTAAAACCATCATTAATAAGTTTGGGGAACACTATTCTTTGGATGAGCTACCAGGAAGAGGCAGAAAACCCGGTTCTTCCAGCCCGAAACTGGAGCAGAAAGTGGTATCTCTAATCATGAAGAACAAATCAATGTCAATACGTGATTTGGCCAAAAAAGCAGGAACGAGTGTCGGAATAATCCAGCGTATCAAAGGGCGAAACCACCTGAAGACCTACAAGAAGCAGAAAATCTCGAAACAAAGTGCAGAACAGAAGGAGCGAGCAGCAACAAGGGCCCGGAAATTGTATTCGCGTCTTTTGCAGCGTCCGGATGCATGCGTTTTGATGGACGATGAGACCTATGTAAAGGAGGACTCAAAAACCCTTCCAGGTCCACAATACTTTACTGCCGTCGTTGGGAATGATGTGAGCGATGCGGACAGGTCGATTGAAGTGGAGAAATTCGGTCGAAAGGTACTGGTATGGCAAGCAATATGTTCCTGTGGTTTGAAGTCAACCATTTTTTACACTACCGGAACTATAAATTCGGAAATCTATCGATCTGAGTGTCTCCAGAAGAGATTGTTGCCTTTATATAAGAAGCATAGTACAGCTCCACTGTTTTGGCCGGATTTAGCGTCGGCTCACGTTACTGGGCAATCGTGAAGAGGGTCTTCAAGAAGACTGGTAAGGCAGCTGGGAACATGCAGGAGTTCAAAAAAATTTGGGCTCAAGCGTCCAAAAAATGCGATGCAACACTTGTCCGGAACTTGATGAAGAGCATTCGATCCAAAGTTCAAAAGTTCGTGAAGGAATAACTTAAATTTCATCCGGTCTTCATTATGTTCAAGTTTAACCTCGTACAATAAAGGATCAATTTTTTGTATGAATAAAATATCGGTTTTCAACATAATTTGAAAGAAAGTTTGTGGATAGCTTATTTTCGATACACTCCTTATTTCGAGGTATACAGATTATTTTGCCGCCACAGCCGCAACACCAACATGTTCGGTCTGTTCAACACCAACACTGGTCTGAGTGAAATTCATTTCGTGGATTGTAAGAGTAATGTGAAATGCAAGCATTATACGATTATACTGATGGCCAGCAGTACGAATGTTGCTTCTAATAAATGGGACGTCTGTTCTATGTACAAACACAGGGTTTACAAAACGAATGTAAGGGAATTTACGAAAAAAATATTTTCAGTCTATGAACAAAGGAACACTGCAAAGACTATAATGATCGCTAACTCTCTCTAACGTCGTTTATACTGCTTGATCATTATGGAACACATTAATTAACACACATTAACGCGGTCTTTCGAGATGTACATAATAATCTCATCATTCGTATCAGGACGCGTTAATGGGAGGTGGCCATAATTCGATGATCACATCGAAAATATAAAAACACGATCAGGAACGTAATTTCAATTAGACACATTATTTAAGTTTTCAAAAGGTTAACATAGGAAGGTCTAGTATAATAAGCTATTAGAATAAAATAAAATTAGATTCTGACGTCTGTCATATGTCACCTTGTAGCTGTCACCAACAGGATAATGATGGGAAATTTATGCTTCAAGAAGGTAAGTCATTCGGCCACCATGTGTTAACACCTTAAAAAACACAATCCAACCCACTTCACTCAGTCAAGTTTTAGTACACGAAACTGAAGAAGTCTGCACATTGTAGACGTATACGCGTATCTGTCAAGATAAGCAATGAAGATAGTGGGAATTATATGGAAATGACTAATATTTGTTCTCATTTTCTAGTTACAGGTATTCCACTCCCCAGGATTCATTTCGACAGATATGTTGAACACAGAAACATCTTCCGACACACTGAAACACAAACACAACGTGGAAGAGTCACTAACCCTCTGGCTCAAAGGTAGTATTCCCAGCGCCCAGCTGCCTCAAATAATATGGACCCAGTCAGAAACCGCTACCATTTCGCAATGATCGATAACTACACGGTAATCTTAATTTACGCTCTTAAGACTATAAAGTATGTCTTTTCGAGGGAAACTGGGACTACGCCAAAATACTCCTTTTACTTTTACTCCCTTTTGCGTAATCTGAATGTACGTCATAATGTGCATACTTTTTACTCCTTTTGAAAAGTAAAATATGCATACTTTTTACTCCTTTTGAAAAGTAAGTATGCATACTTTTTACTCATTTTGAAAACATTAAAGATGTATACTTTTTACGCATTTAGAAAAATCAATATCGCTCGTGTATGGCTGAAAAGTACTCTATTCCGAAATTCAAAAAAAAGTGAAAAAGACATCATTACATTACACAGCCATATTTATTCATTGACCAAAAAATTACAAATGCCTATGTAGGGGTTATGTAGAGGTTTTGTGTTAAAAAAATATCAGGTATTCTGTATTCATCTGTAACAAACGCTCTGGAACAATTTATTTTAATCTTAGAACAGCGGCTGGATAGTCAAGAAAAAATTTAATGTAATCGATTTGCTCATGAAGTACCAGCACATTGGCTCCAAGCTCGGTCCCAAGCTTAATGATTCGTCCCTAATTCTAGCATCCGGGCATGGAAGACCTGTTTTGTTCCATATAGTGTTAAACATGTGTAATACCTTACAAAAGCAGATATTTAACTTACCTGTCAATTTCGTGAATGCATCTGTATCCAATGGATAATTTCTCTATTTTGCATACTGCAAAACAATTCCCGAACTTATACCCGGTGCTTACAATAATAAACACTTTTATGAAAATGGCGTCAGCATCAAATGACGGGCAGAGTTAATTTTCTTTTCTCAGCGGTGCCTACTTATTACACATTTTTTTTGCCGCCGTTGACATACTTGAAAAGGCGTAAAAAGTACTCTTCATTAGTGTATAAAAACTAGTCACTTTTTGACGTATCAACTATAATCTTGAAAATGTGCAAAATATAGTCATAAAAGGAGTTTTCCAGATTTACCGTGTAGTACTTTTTTTATGGCTGCATCCTGTTGCTTACCTTTTTCCAATAGTTTGTTTCTTTCGGACTTTCAGCGGAACGACGTCATAAGTTTGTGCACAAGGGGTGTACACAAGGGTAACGGGTGGCAATTAAAATTTTGGAATTTTTTCGAGGCCTCTATGCTCAACAACAAACGAGCTCAGAGAGAAATAAGAGTGTGTATGCGTTAGCTCTTTCTCTCCTCTTTCTGCTAGTATATTCTGTTTTGTTTATGCTTGCTCAGTTTTGCTCAAAATGCCGTCGAAACAAGAAGTATTTCGCGGACGCGTTATACAGTTCTACGAACTGCACAGAAATCTCGGCAAAACGTATACGGTACAACATTTTAAAAGCGAAAATGTTGCGACTTCGACTGTTTACCATATCCTAAGATCCCCAACAACTGCTCGCAAGCAAGGTAGTGGAAGACCAGCCAAAATTATGGACGCAAAAGGACTTCGTTCTCTTTCTCGTGCCTTCACCAACAAGGATTCACTGAGCCAACGGGATGCCGCAAAAAACTGTTCTCACCAGTACATCTGCAAAACATTGAAAAGAGTCGGAATAAAGTGCCGAAAGAAGACACGAGCCCCGGAATATACTGATGCACAGATTTCAACGCTGAAATCCCAATGCCGGTGGTTGATTAAAAATTATTCCGGAAAAAGTTTTGTTTTGGACGACGAAAGCTACTTCCCTCTTTCGAAGACGCAGATTCCCGGAAACGATCGATACTATTCAACGGATAGTTCTACTACACCTCCGAACATAAAATATAAGTTTAAACATAAGTTTGAACAGAAAGTGATGCTGTACATTGCCATTTCCGAGAAAGGCATTTCTAAGCCAAGGTTCAAGCCCTCTGGTTTGGCAATCAATCAAGATGTGTACCAGAACGAATGTTTGAAGAAAAGTTTGATCCCGTTTCTACAAAAACATCATGCTGATGGACAATACGTGTTTTGGCCGGATAAAGCGTCATCGCATTACGCCATAAAAACACAATCGTTCCTGAATACCCATTCGATCCCATTTGTACCCAAAAACCATAACCCGACAAATCTGCCTCAGTGTCGCCCAATCGAAGATTTCTTCGGGGTTTTGAGTTCCTTGGTGTACAAAAATAACTGAAGAGCCACGAATTGCAAACAGTTGATTGGTAGAATCAAGAGATGCATTCGCAAAGTTGACATGGAGGCCGTACAACGCTCCTGTTCCGACATCAAACGGAAGCTTCGCCGAACATCCGATTACGGACCGTTTCCAAATGTTCACTAATTTGTTTTCAACAATGGACAATGTATCTTTTATTTGAATAAATCAGATCTTCTTCAACTATGTTTGTCTTTTTTTGACAGCTTGAGAAAGAAATTCCAAAATTTTAGTTGCCACCCGTTAAGTCGCTTAGAACAGTGTGATTTCTACCCATAGTTCAAAGCCACATTACACATTGCGTCTTTCTATTACGCGAAATCAATGGCAGAATGGTAAACCACCAAGAATGTTTCACCCGATCCAAAGAACATGAACCCTCCCAATTGCCCGCAAATTCGACCAGGGTTTTGGGCATTGACTAAGGAACATCTTAGGACACATGCCTCGAAAGCAGATAGAATTGAACAGTTTGAAAAATGTTGGAAGAAAGTTGCCGCTAAGAAGTCTGTGCTGAATCTTATGAGGAACGTTCGCATTAGATTACAAATATTGAGAACATTAACCTGATGTGCTAATTTAATGTTAATTAGCTGGAAATAATATAAACATGCTGTAAGCGGTGCCAGAAATGACGAAATTTTTTCTTCCATGTTGTGGCGAGGCGTTTGAAGTATGCCGGATTGTATTCTTCAAAGGGTCAACACATGATGGCCGAGTGACTTTCCCCCTGACATGTCACAACACATTGTTTACTCCGACGTGCAAACTCTTTTGATTCTTATTCAACTTGCATCGAAGATTTACACGTTTAAAGACTGTACCAGAAAAATATGAGTCACAATGATTAGCATGTAACTTTTTAGCGTGTGGGTAACATTTGATGAAAATGATGATAATTTGTTTAAATTGATGACAATTTGATGAATTTGATGACTGAAACTAGCTAAGAGTGTAATATTTACGTTGGAAATTTTTTATCACAATCTGTCGAGTGGTTATCGAGATGGCGTAGGAACAAGAGCTGGAATTTCATCATTCGACGGTGTCCCGGGTGGTGAAGTCATTCAAGGAGACCCAGACAATCCAGCGGAGGTCACGGAGTGGCAGAAAACCGAAGACAGCTGATCTGGATACTTACATCAAGGCGGACACCAGGCTATTGCCGGAACAGGAGTACATCACGGTTGGCCGCTTGGAGGTAAGGAAGAATAAGGTGGATAAATTCGTCAAAACGTGCTTGGTTTGGCTGGCCATCTGTAGATGTGCCAGCCAAACATCTGAGACTAGAAGAGATTTACTCTGGCTCGACCAAGACTCCCGGATAACTAGCTCAGTAGCATGAGACCCCTGAACTGAGTCACAGGGCCGGCATGCTACTCGGTAATTCGGAGGAGCACATGGAACAAAGAGTGCAGAAACTGTGTTGTTCTTATTGTGAGCAGGACTATTGAATGAATGGAAGCTAAAGTGTGCGGGTTGAAGAGTCTAGGAATTTATTGAACAATTATTTCACGGAACTACAAGTTTTATTGGGCCATTGTGGGGTGTGTGGTGTGGTTTATGCAACTTTGGTACGTACCGGTGGGTTCAGTTGCAGGACGATGGCGACCGCTTGCGGTTGGTTGTGATTTACGTTGATGACGTTGGTATTCGTTGACCACGATAGTGGATCGGTGGCTTGGGCGCCGGATTGTCCTTCGACAATGGTGGAACGGTGACCTCGGTTGACCCGATACAATGGTGACTGTTGATATGGCGGAGTTTGGGCTCGGGTTCGTGGGTTGCAATGGCGGTTCGCAACTGGTGAAGCTATCGGTAGTAGCTTTTCTGGGTCAACGGCGTCCTCCTTCGTTGACTCGATCGATTAACCACGGAAAATATGAGCGGCGCTAATGAAATCTGGTTGATTCAATGAAAATAGGTTTTATTAGCAACTGTTTTGATTTTTATAACCAGTCTAATAGTACGTTCACTCTACAGTTTATATTACGTGATGTAGAGTATCTTTATATCAAATGACATGTACATCAATTCTAGTGAAAACTAGATTTATAGTTGCTGATATCAAGATACTCTATATCACGTAATATAAGTAGTAGTGCGAACGTACTATAATGCTTGTAAAAAGATATCCAAATGATTTATTTTTGATAGTTTAATATATTAAATATACCGTTTTGGACAATTTCATGGCATCATTTGCAACAATTGCCAACAATTACATTTAAATTATAGCATAAATCATTTCATATCATAACTTCTTTTGAATGGTTAATGTTTGAATAACTTTTGTTGCATTTGTGGGTTCTAAAAATGCGTATTTCGTCAGTGATCCGAGATTCATGGTTGATGTTATTTTTAACTGAAATAATCTCACTCCCGAAATGTTCCAGTGTCTGACGAATGGTTAACCTTCGGACCGCCTCGCTGCACAGCCGCTCTCCAGCCACGGCAACTTTTGAAATTCTAATCAAATCCTATCCCTGAAATAAATAGAGTACCTATATGATGATCATATTTATTTGAAAGGTAAAATCGTTCCAAATCAAACCAAATTTTTCGTTTTTCGTCCGCAAGTCCTACGGTTAAACAACAACTCATTCTAATGTACGCATAATGTCATTCAATAGTATCACACATATTATTTATCTGCACATAAAATGTAAAATTATTCCCGCGTGCATAATCTATGTGCTTAACACACATGAAACAGATCAGTCTTTTAATTTGAGTGTACTGACACACTGACAATTTGAGTGACACACTTATACATTTTGGGTTTTACATTCAAAATATTTAAACATAACATCCTACTAATCCTACAAGCCCAACACGGAAACAAAAAACACTATAGCTTCAAAAACAACATGCACAATATAAAATCTTTGGGTATTGTGACCAAACAGTTACACATCACGGTAAGTACCGCGAGTGGACAAATTTACCGAGACGAGTGCCTCCAGAAGTACCTGCTGCACTTTCTATGGTCTCACAGACGCGAGAAGTCATGTCACTACGTGTGGTACTAAGAAAACAATATAGTTCGTAAAACATCTTAAGTATAAAAAAAAACGAGCTGGCTTTGAACAGTGCGTAAAAGTATTAAAATAAACCGACCCCACTGTTGCCCAAAACCATATGAGTGGTGTCAAGTGCAAAGTTTGTGTATTCGGTCATAGAAAGAAAGATCCAATGAACAAATAAAATAGAAACCTAACCATAATGTTGTAGTTTATTTCCTGAAAGTTCGAAGCAAGCCGGACTAAAAATGAAATTTTGGCGATATTTTTTGTGTGTCTCATTTGTCCGAGTACAGTCTTTTTTATACTGGTTCTCTAGGCAAAGAATAGTAGCTAGTAACCGTTCTATGTTATGTTTAAGGTTCCATTCTCGACTAAAACTACGACTTTTAGATTTATGATGATGCTTAGTTTTGTTTTTTTTACGCTAAATTTCATACAATAAACAAAAACTATGCTATGCTTTTAGCTACGTAGAGTCCTCGTGAATATTGGAGCTTTAGGGTTTCTGGCTGGCCCACCATTGATGCGTTGCGGATGAGTTTGCGTGAATTTGACAGTTTTCTCAAAGGTTTTTTGTTAAATTTACGTCGACTTCATAAACAGTTAACAGTGAACAAAATTTTCAACTGCTCCGGAGTTATTTCACACATGAAAGCGGGAATTTCACACTTGTATGTAAAGTTACATCATGGTTCACAAGTGGTGATTCCAACCAGATATAATTGATTCGTCAAGCTGCGATAAACACATGTTTGTATGAAGTCGTTCCACTTCCAAAGGACAAATTGAAGCAAATATTAGCATACCTCCTTTCAAAGCAAATTAAATTGACCGAAAAGGTAGCATCGGAAAATGATCCCTATTTTTCTTCAGCTGCCAAAGCAAATTAACCGGCTGTTGCACAGCAAAAATGCATCAAACCTAGAAGAGCTTTTGAAAAGGAATATGTCCTGAAACCGAAAATGGAATTGTAAGCAAAGGACGCTTACTACACAGGTCGACATAATAAGTTCTGAGTGATCGTGAGGAATTGATACCATCGGTACACAGAACCGTTTCACTTGTTCGGCTAGAACTTTTAAATAAGCCATATGCCGACAGCGACTCAAAAAACCCAAGTACCTCATCCCGAAGCTAATACTGTTTGGCATTTGATTTGGCTTCGGTCTCTTTGCCTTTTCAGATTCCTGTGGCAACCAGAGCATGCAAAACGACTTATTTACCTCCTCCTTCTTGTATTGTACCGAAATAACAAAAGCATCACATCTTGTTTGAAACTTTTATTTTTTTCGAGTTCATAATCAGACTTTTCCTTTTGGAACAATTGATATTTGCTCATTCACACCTTGTTGTTGCTGTAGGACATGCTTCTCGTCACCCACTAGACATTCACTCACACCGCTGCTGCTGCTGCTGGATTTGGAGCGGGCTAAATTGAAGCCATAAACTGTTTATTTATGAATAGGATTATCTGATTAGGATCACCTATTCGGTTGCTGCTCCTTTTTATTCATTCATCCTCGAAACAGGTCATTCAGCACCGACAAGAAGGAAAAGTCAATTTCCCCTGCACTTCACTTCTGTGCTGGCGATGCATTCATATTTGGGACTGAAGTTGGAAAATATACATGCACGAGATCGGGATTACCACGTAAACAATTTCACCCATTTAATGGGCCGCCTTTCTTGTTTTAATGGAGGTCGCATGCCATCGGAAGGCTATTTGATGGCCCAAAGGTCAGTTGGAAACAAGGCATGCACTATGCCGTCGGTCGTCTAGCAGTGTATGCATTTCTTTGAATAACATCGGATTAGCACTGAAAGCCGATTTATAGTCTGAATGGACGCGTTAATTATGTTGAAAATTTGAGTGAAAATGCGAATGTAAAGGCAGCTGAAATTCGATGTTTTCGAATTGTTTCAAAGCTGAATAAAGTTTTAAAAAAATCCAAGCAATCTCATCAATCAAATGGGAAACGATGTTCAATTTGTTCTCATTAGTCAGTGGCATCAACTAGTTAGATGGAAGCGATTTAAACTTTCCCGAAGGGTTAAATGTTTGCTAAACGATTCCCTCGCCTCGCCACAACGATGGCAGGAGTTTTTCAATGACCCAATTTTCTCAAATGATCGATCACATTCAACCCTGCCGGGTTCAATTAGTTGTGCCGAACCCAAACAAATCAATGCCATTGTTTAAAGTTTAAACACACCATCTCCGACGAGAGAGAGAGAGAGAGAGAGAGAGAGAGAGAGAGAGAGAGAGAGAGTGTGACACGTTCCCATGGCTGGCTATGCCCAGGATGAATCTTCTGTCAATCCCAGTAACCTATGAATCTCACGCACAGTCAGCGGTCATCGAAATGGGTTTCCTCCTCCTATTGGTACAGTTGCGGAACAAATAGTTCACATCATCCATGTGGAGGCTCCTGCTGAGTTGCAGGGAAATGTCATTCTTGCGTCACCACATGAGGCTCCTATATCTGTCTTCGTCGCAATTTCGCCGTTGGATAACATTGTTATTTCAGCCAATATGTGTAAAAGGTCCCAGTGTCGCTGGGAAGAAGTATGTCGGTACCAGGAAGGAAACTAATTTGCACCCATTAATCGATTTTGTTTCGATTGCTTTTGTGGTTTCGGGTGGCTTTCATTCGGCGTCTCGGTGATTTATTTGCATGAGAACGTTAGAATCTTGGTTATCGTTACGAGGGAGGTTTCTAACGGTACTTTTTCAAATCCAAGTTAAATATTGTTTGATTTAAATATTTTTAAAAACTTCATGATTTCCGTAAAACTTCTTCCTTTTTTTCTAATTTTTCGAGCTTATCACAATTAGCATATTGATTGTTCGCTCTTGTTGTTCTAAACGCTCATCCACAGTTAATAATCGAAAGAGTTGAATGTTAACACTTAAAAGATTATTGTTAACAATTTTTGTTTTGAACGAAGCACAAATTGCTCAAAGTAGTTTCATACTATACATTTTTGGAATAAAAGTTCTTGCTAAAAACCAAATTCTGGAGTTAAGTTCTTTCTTTGCTGGATCGAGAACAAAAATGTTGCGTGATGATGAGATTCGTTAAAACGCACTGTGAGTATATTGTAAATCTTTGTCAACAACAAACAATGATTAATATTTGGTTTGCGTTCCGTTTTTCCTAATAGTTTCAAAAGTTCAGTTTGGCATGGAGTCCACAAGGTTGTGTAGCCGAGCAAGGATGCCTCAGAAGTTTTAGATGGGATTTAGATGCTGGCCACAAATTAGTAAATTCAGAATCTCGATGCCTCGATCGGAAAACCACCTCAAAGATCTCTTTCTGACATGCTCAGCAGAAACACGAAATTTTCTGGCACAATGGGTTCTGTAAATGGTGTCAACCATGGTGCATTTAGGAGTCTTTCTGAGTCTCGAATCGGCGCAAACCATAAGTACCCAACCTCAGAAATTTCGGTTGAGCTTCACCCGCGAATTCTTCCTCAAATCGTGCCAATAGACAGTAGTTTTTCATTCAAGTTTATCTGACAAAGCTAACTATTATCAGACTAAAGATGAATACACTGAAAATTTATTTTCGTAAATTAGCTTTCACTCGTTTCGTAAACATGGATTATGTACATAGAACAAATGTCTCGAAAATTGTATGAAACATTAATATTGCTTGTCATCAGCAAAATGCTATCATTACACCTTGTTTATACAATGCATAAAGTGAATTTCGTGAAGACCAGCCAATCGCTGCTTCTCTTACTCGTACTTATAAATGTTGGGGTTCCTGCTGGGATGGAAGTAGATCTGTCAGTCGTCCATACAACCATCCGAGAGACGTTTCTTTTTTATTGATAACAAATTACTCGTAGCTCTTTATATTGATTTCGTAGAATGGACGAATGTTCTTTCTGTGTCAAAAAATGCTTAGTGCTTTTGACAGTTGTGCGTGTGGCATTAAATACGACGGTAGCTTCCATAAAAAGCACAAATCAGTTTCGTTGCAGAAAACAACGAATAGATTTGTTAGTCCTACCTTCGATTTCGTAATATAAACGAGGTTTTCAGTGTATGGAATGAATCGCCAGTAACTTTTACTGCAGTATACCCATCTCTCTTATCTGTAAAATTTCACCGAAATCCGGTAAACCGAATTACCGAACGTTCAGCTGTTGAAAGCTCGGTAAAAAATTACCGAATACTGTAAAATCTTCTAAGTGTGTAGTGGATTTACGTGCCAACGAAATCGTTTCCGCACAGAACCGACTTTGACCCCAAATGCCATCTGAATCCGAACAGTTCGTGATCCGATAAGTCCGCCGTGCAGCAGCGAGCGCTCGCACAACAGCGTCGAAGCAGCGAAACAGGGTTAATGGGTTTCCCCATTATGGGATTTACATACTATAATTGTTATGTTATGATTGGCTCGAGTACTGCTATGTCCAAGCCCTTCACTCAATTTTCAATACTCCTTAATAATCTTCACAACCTGCCGTACACTGACGAAACAATCAACACATTTCATCTTTCATTTCTAGTTTTTATTAATTAGTTGGTTTTTTTATAGATGTGCTCTGAAGGCATAATTACCCGGAGAATGCCAAACTGCGTAAGCGATGTCATCATAACCGGTTCTGCCCAAAATCAATATCTGTTTACTTCAACGGAATTCACCATTTTCTCGTCTTGAAAACATCATCCTACAAAAATCAAATGCTTTTTTCATTATATTTTAGTTACCAAACAGTTCTTCGAAATCATAGCTCTGTAAATTCAATTTTTTGATGATGCTATGCAGAGTCGGATCCATTTTGACGTAAGACTACGTCTTAGTTTTCTATACTGGGGTTCGATAAAAAAAACCTATTACGACCGTCACGAAAAGTGGTCCAATTTTGAACGGTTATATCTCAGTCGTTTCTACGTAAATTTACTTCATGTCAAATATTTTCCTATCACAGACTTCAAATGTAAGTAAGGGAGATCTCATATACAGCAGTGAACAATATAAAAAGGATAGACCTCCGCACTATGCTCCATTAAGGGACGAATGCCTTTTCAATGCCTTACCAGTTAAAGGCTAGTATGCAGCTGACAAGTAAAGACCTGAAGTAATTTTTGCCATTTCTACCGAAGTAATTTTGACAGCTGCTTAAGTATGGGTAGAATGTCAGTTTTTCTTGCGAAATAATCGAACGGAATATTATTCCGCAAGGAAACGTGACAGCCCCATTTAGATTACATGGCCAGGCGTTACTAACGTTACGAAGCTTTACTTCCTTTTCAGCTGCATACAAGGTAAGTAATTCCGACAGTAAACGCATTTCTTGACCATTACTTGTCCTATCCTAATGCACATTGCTTGAGAGCTGCATACTAGCCTTAAACAAAGAACACACAACCTGAAATGTCAAATGATAAATCAGTACAACTTTCCGTCGTTGGTGCGTGACTTATATTTGCCAGATAAACGGGTTACTGGGATTTCAGTAACATTTTTGGCATTTGCTGTTTTTCAGTTATTGGTGAAACCAATTGCTGGCTTTCAGCAAAAAAGGAAATTGCTAGTTAACAACCATCAAACCATTTTGCTAGAATGTAAAAAATAAAATTTGGTGTGTAGATTACTCAGGAGGCAACACTTAGACTTAACTCTAGAGGTCTCTTGTTACCGAGGTTTTACCAGGATTAGACAGACAAATACAACTGCGTGCTTTTAAATTGTGTATCGTTTGTATTAATGTGTCGAGTAACTATTCAAGACGACTGGTTTTGTTACTGCTAAGATTATTATATTGTTGTTTTTTATTTATCAATTGAACACCAATTAAGCCTGTTGATAGTTAATTAAACCAAATAAATAAGGTAGATTAGTGTATTACTTTGCAAAACTCTTCTATAATAAATGGGTTCTTTGCAACACAAGCCATTCCAAGCGGCTCATTTCTCAACTTTCAATGCACAATTCTCCAAGTCGTAGAGGGTTTTTGTTTCGCGAAATTGACTTTTCAATTCCGTACGACTGGCAATCTGAAATCGAAGTGAAAGCGAAAGCCTAGACCGAAAAATTCAGCAACAAAGGCTGTTGCTCTACAACACCCACCGTCTACCTTCTTTATTGTTGTGTGTCTTCCATTGTTGCCGACCGGTGTGCGCGGTGGCTGCGCTGATTTCCGATGTTGCCAAAAGTTTGCAACATGAAAAGAAAGCGACCGATACCGAAGGCAGGGCAGCGGCAAAGGACAAAACCTCGCCGACTCATCATTTTCCATCATCAGGCCGATTATCGCTGCTGCGACGAGCCAAATCTAGGATCAACACACACGTCAGAACTTATAAAGTTCATTTTGGTGCAGGAAAAGATCAAGAGCGACAACTTCAAACGGGGTCGATCCCGGGTTGCCACCCCCTGGCGAGAGCTGTCATTATTTATGTTTGTTTTCTAAACTTTTCAAACTCGTTGCCTGTGCTCCTTGAATGTTTTTTTTTTTTTTTTAAAGGCAATGACGACGGGGATTGTAAAGGCAAAAGTGTGGTTCACTTTGATGCGGTTGCGAATGTTAGCTGGACGAGGAAAACAAAAGGACAAACGCCAACAACAACTAGCATTGCATTTAAGCACAGAGAACAGACATCCAAACTAGAATATTTTTCTCAAAAAAACTTGTGTAAGGATTCAAATTAAAATACGTTAAAACACTATTGCCATCTCTCGGGCTGTGGCCACTTGCGATTTTAAACCGAACATGGGTAAGATTCGTTGACCGTGCGGTGAAAGAACTGAACTACCAAAAAAATTTAGTTGATGAATAAGATTTCAAGCTGGTCAATGGGTGGCGATGCCAGCGCCGCCACGCTATTGCCAGTTCATTACGATTATGAAATGGCCGTTACATTTCTTACACAGTTTTTGAATTTGACTTGGATGTCTGTTCTCTGTGATTTAAGTAAGTAGGGAAGGAAATTGAATGGAAGGTTATGGTAATTTTTTCCGCTTATTTTTTTCAAATTCTAATTATTCATTAAGAGCCTCTTGCTGATTTGAGGAAATAAGATTTATATCTTTGAATTTCAACTGCTTGGAAAATTACAGCCATTGCCCCGCCAGGAGTTTTTAATTTACAATAGTCAGCATTCAAGTAGAACAATACGTAAAAATAATGATTCTAGGTTCTAAAAAAACAGAAGAGTAAGGAAACGACCGGAAACATAGTCTTTAAAGGGTGGCCACGATAAAATTACATGACATGAAATAATATCAAAATGAGACCAAACAAGAATACATGTAAATTGATTAAAAAGTAGGGTTGTTTATTGCACACGAACGGTTTGTAAGTCGGGCGAGGAAATGTGATACGCAACTATATAAAGATACACGCCTGTTACGTTTGAGTAATAAGTAAAGACTATAGACACTCAAGTAATAGACCGGACAACGTGCCGCCATGTTGTATCCAAAACGAACATTTCCTCGCATTTCTAATACGATTTGACAGTTGTTTTGGATACATCAACTGTGCCAGACTCACGTTGTCCGGTCTATTACTTGAGTGTCTATAGTAGAGACTGGTTTATTGTCAAATTATGCACGGTCAAGTAGAATCACCGAATTTGCTCTTGTTATTTAGGGAACGTCCATTAATTATGTCACGCAAAAAGTGATTTTTTATAAACCCCTCAACCCATCATAAGAAGATGATTCTAAAGCATATGGATATAAAGACTGCTTACCTCAATGGTAGTCTGAACGAAGAAGTCTATATGAAGCAACCACCGGGATTTGTCATGTCAGGGAAGGAAGGATTCGTTTGCCAACTTCTGAAGAGCATATACGGGCTACGACACTCCGCGCGTTGCTGGAATCAGCGGATGAATGAACTTTTGACGGAAATCGGATTCACGGCTACCTCGGCAGATCCATGCCTTTATGTTTGAAACAATCATGGGAAGCGAGTCTTCATTGTGCTCTATGTCGATGATGTTGTCATCGGATGCGAAAACGAAGAGGAGGTCGACCGAATCCACGTCGAGATCATCGAGACTACCGGATTAGGAGAGCTGAAGTACTTCCTCGGCCTAGAGATCAACAAAGTGGCTGGTAACTACAGCGTATGTCTGTCGGGATACATTCAGTGTGTTGCTGAACAGTTTGCCAAATCATCCCAAACGCCTATGGACGAAGCTTATGCTCGTGGCGATTTGGACGGTCAGCCACTACCGGACAACGTGAACTACATAAGCTTGGTGGGATCCTTATTGCACATCTCCGTGAATGCGCGACCTGATATGGCTATTGCTACTTCGATCCTTGCTCGGGAAGTTTCATAACCGACGGAAACGGACTGGACGGCCGCAAAGCGTGTCGTCAGATATTTGCGTGGAACCACGGATTGGAAACTGCATTTCAGTGGATCTGCTCCAAAGTTGATGAGTTACTCCAACGCAGATTGGTCTGGGCACCACAAAACACCATCTGGATTCGATTTTATCGTGGGCGGCACTGCGGTTGCCTGAAGAAGCAACCAGCAAAACATAGGTCTCATCATCGGTCTTAGTGAAGCACAGCACAGCAAGTTATATGGCTACGAAGACTACTCACTGACCTAGGATTTAAACAGCAGGAGCCTACGGTATTGTGCGAAGATAATCAATCATGCATTGACTTTGTACGATCAGAGCGGGTAGGTAAACGATCCAGGGGGTGAGTTACTCTACCACGTTGTGTTTGTGTTGATCGTGTACGAATGTGTTTCTGGGATGGCAGAAGGTGTTTTTGTGTTTCACAAACTACAATCGAAAATTTATCCTTATTGGCAACCATGGACGGTTTAGACGTTTAATACACGCTCACTTCTACATCATCTGAATTACATTAGTGTAAGTGAGAGGGAAACAAAAACAAACAATCGATTCGTGCAAGTGGTGCCAGATGTGAATTTATATTAATGTGGTTGCGAGTGTGTTTGAAGGGTGGCTAATTGTGTTTTTGAGAGTGTTAACACAAGGTGGCAGAGTGACTTTCCCCCTGAAACGATCTAAACAAGGATAATCATTTATCTTGTTTCCAATAATTCCATTTCCGTACTGGCAGCCCTGCTGTCAGTTCATCAGTGTAGAACTGCTTAGAGAAGAAAACCTACTCCACTTTTGTAAAACGTGAATTCAATAATTATGTCACGCAGTAAGGGAAGGTCCATTAATTATGTCACGCAGTAAGTGGGGAGGGGTGGTTTTGGAAAACTTGACGATCCACGAAGTCTATACAAAAAATGTGACAAGGGGGGGAGGAGGCTGGTTATAAAGTCATTTTTTGCCTGACGTAATTAATGGACGTTCCCTAAGGGGGGGAGTTTGGGAAAACGTAACAATCCATACAAAGCAATTTGAAGGTCCATACAAAAAACGTGACATGGGGGGGGGGGGGGGGTTCTAAAAAGTCACCTTTTGCGTGACATAATTAATGAACTACCAATATTCTTGTACAGTAACTTCTATTCCTACCTCTCCGTTCAGCCGACTGGGGTACAAGTAATCATAGGAATGCTCGGGTTACCAAATCTGGTGGGACCTTATAAGCGATGACGACCAGCCTTAACAATAGTGGTACGTCACCTGGACAGAGCTAAAAAGGAAACAAAGGTGGGATATATCACAATAACGTTTGCATTAAAAAAATTGACTTTTTTCGAAAGGTGATAAAAAAAGCTAGGACAGCTAATTGCTTTTGATAAATTTCCCATGGAAGGTAATTATTTAAGCTTACGTGCAAAAAAATCTACACCCTTGCGAGCGGCCTTCCGGCAGTTAACCGGAACATTCGCATTACGGACAAAGGTTGGCTTCAGGTTGGCCCAGCAATTCTCGATGGGACGCAGCTGGGGGACGTTGGACGGGTTCACCGACTTGGGAACCACATCAATATTTAGCCGCTCCATCTCCTTCAACGATCGCTTCGAGTAGTGGGCCGACGCCAGATCCTACCAGAACACCGCGTCTTCGCCCTTATGGTATTTCTTGATGAACGACGTAACTTCCAGCAGGCATTTCGTAAATTTCCCCGTTCACGGCCATTCTGGATCCAAAAAAGAAGAGCGGCTTTGACTTCCCCTTCTCGTTGATTATCAAACACTGCAGCACCTTCTTGAGGAACTTGGTGTGTGAAGTGAACTTCACCTAGACCTCACTTCCTTCGTGAGGAAGTAGAATACGAAGTACCCTGCCAGTCTTTGCCATCCAGTGTGAGATAGGTCTCGTCGTCCATCACCACCGTCACGTCGCGATTCGCCGGGACTTCCGCTTTCTGGCATGTATGTTTATGTTCGCCAGGTACTTTTTCGCTGTTGGGCAGGTTGAAACGACCGCTCGGCCAAGCGCACATGCGATGTAGCCATTTTTTCCTCGGTCTTCCTCTTCAGCATTCTTTGAAGCTTCTTGTCGCTCAGGGTCTCTCCCCGTCCAGAACCGGGTTTCCTTTAGATACTCTGATTGTTGTCTAATAGTGCCAAGATGTTGTAGAAGTCGGAACGGACGTATCACCATTTTTGCAATCACGGTTAGAGTTCGACTGATAGAGCTGTCAAAATTTGTCTGCTGACTCATGGGTTACTATGATTGATGCTGCATGGGTACACACTTAGAAAATTTTACAGTATTCGGTAATTTTTTACCGAACTTTCAACAGCTGAACGTTCGGTAATCTGTTCGGTAATTAAATCAATTACCGAACGTTCGGTACTTGCATTTTTCGATGAAATGTCAAAAAATACCGTACAGTTCGGTAACGGGAGATTTGATGATTTGTCAAAAACTACCGCACAGTTCGGTAATTTTTGTAGTCTGGTACCGAAACGTTTCGATATTTTTGTTTGTTTGTTAAACAGCAACATATTGTTGTTATATTATGTTTCCATTAAACAATACTATATTCGTTGTTATTTGTTTATTATCTCATTTATTCATATTATATCAACTAAAATTCAAATAACGATTAATATGATAATTAATAATAATGGCGGTGCAATCCGAAAACATTTCCGGAGACATGTTCTGTAAACTATTATAGGAAAGAAAAATTAGATGAATTCTAATGAGATGTTGCTTCTCCAGCTGCTGGTATACCTGCTCAATCATCGTTGATTTCGGGTTTCAGCCACAAGGTGAAAACTTTTAAACAAAAACTTTCCAAACCACCTTCTGGAACATCAACAATCACTGGAACCACGAGACTTCATAGAAAATGGCCAATGGTTTGACATATAATAATACTTTACCGGGCTTCGGTAATTCAGAGTTCGTTTTACGTTTTGTTCGGTAAAGTGCTTACCGTATTCAGTGATTGTTTGTTTTTACCGTATGAATTGTATTTTTTTCTACCAAATACTATAAATAAAATAGAACATAACAGATCGTTCGGTAAAGTGTTACAAATTAACGGTAAAATTATTTATGTTTACCGAAAAATCGGTTATATGTTATGTTTACCGAAATATTTCGTAATTTTTTTACCGAACAGCCAAATCGAATTTAAGTGTGTAGTTTCGTGCTGCAGGTGAAAGTAAACCCATGAAAAATGGGTCCATGTTTTTTAATGCAAACGTTAGATGGCATAGTTTTTCATTCCTCATTTGTCGTCTTGTGAGATTATGATATTAGTTCCCGATATTGCCGCAGAGATTGTGCCGCAGTCTATCATTGCAAAATGAAGCTCTAGAGAGTGACCGTTTGCTGCCAAATTTCTTTGAATGTCATTTGTCGTCTTTTGACAATATCTTATTAGTTCATGATCTTCCCGCAGAGATGGCGCTGCAGTCTATATATGATAAAAGAAGCTCTGGAGAGTTGCCATCTTCGGCAAAGGTTCTCATTTGGTTTGTCAAAGGAAGCTTGAGAGTTGCCGTCTTTGGCGTTGTTTTTCGGGATGTAATATGTCGTCTTTTGTCATTATCATTATTTCAACCATATGTAGTTCTAAAGAGATGCCATCTTCAGCAAAGTTGCCTCATAAACGGCACTGCAGTCTATCTTAGCCAAGCTCTAAGAAATTGCTGTGTGCGGCAAATTTATTCAATATGTAATATGGAGGCATTTAACATAATCATATTTGTTGCAAATTGTGCTTCAAGAAAAATTACATAAACAGAACTAAAATAGCTCTTAGAAAATACTTGGTTTATTAGCTCATGTTGCCAAAAATGGAATCCTACTGTATTTGTATTCACCACTGGCTAACACAACACGCAGTTTGTGCGGCGTTAGTGTTTTTAACGAGGTATTAACAAATTTTTATTTGAATTCGTAAACAATTTTTTGAAGACATTTTGTTCTAACTTAGATGTGTATTATCTGTGCTGGAACTAATCTGATAATGTCAAAAGACGAAAAATGACATACTGTAAAATTTTGTCGTACGTCATGCCTTAACTCTATATAGCTTCATTTAGCAACGATAGATTGCAGCGCCATCGCTGCAGCAAGATCGGTAACTAACTGATCACCTTAGAACACGACAAATGATAATGTACTGAGAAATTTTGCCGAAGACAGAAACTCTATAGAACTTCCTTTGGTAAAGATAGGCTGCAGCGCCATCTCTGCGGTACAATCTGGAAATGATGGAACTGATTACTTCAAATGTCTTAATTTTACATTCTCAACAACTTTGCTGAAGATGGCAACCCTCTAGAGCCTCTCTTGGCAAAGATGTACTACAGCGCCATCTTTGCGGTGAAATTTAGAACTAATCTTATGTCAAGTGACTACATTTGATATTCTCAACAACTTTACCGAAGACGGCAACTCTCTAAATCTTCATTTGGCCAAGATTGACTGTAGCGCCATCTCTGTGGCAAAATCTGGAACTAATATGAGAATGTCAAATGACTACATTTTATGTTCCAAACAACTTTGCCGAAGACGGCAACTCTCTAGAGCTCCATTCAGCAAATATAGATTGCAGTGCCATCTCTGGAGCACAATTTGGAACCAATATGATAATATCAAAAGACGATTCGTTACGCACGGAGAAACTTTGCTGAAGACGCCAATTCTCTACAATGAGTTTGGAATGTTTTACATGCATTTTTGTTAATAACAGCCAAACTAAAACTGGAGCAGATTCCCGGGGGACACCGGAACCAGTTCTTATTTTTTCAATGCATTTTTGAGACTAGAACCTTACAAATGGTGCATAAACATAAAACAAAAACATAAAGTAAAATTTTATAATTCTACGAAGGGTTGAAATCCGGGTCAAAATGTAGCAAAATGTCTTATGTGTAACTATTTTTGTACAACCACGTTAAGGTGAAACTGGAGGGAGTCCTTTTTTCTATATGATTTATAGGTTAGGTTGATTATCATTTCACGATTTTTGAGACCAAAAATCACAAACAACGCTGACATTGCTAACCAATGAATGCTCCAGTGGAGCAAACAATTCTTAAAAATTTCACTTTAACTAATATTTAAGAAAAATCTTTTTATGTAAAAATTAACAATTCCGTAAAATATTAAAAGTCAGAAAATTTCAGCCCGATTTGTTTGGAAATAATACAGATAGCGTAAATTAAAGTTGCGCCATGCGTCAGAATTGACCCCAATATTTTAGGAGGGTTAAAGCGAGAGGAGGGTTTTTCTTTTCATCAAACGAGTACGACCGAATTCTGCGGTACTTATCCGTTCTAATTACCTAAAAGATATCGCAATTTAACCGGCAGTTTATAATCAAGTCTTTAAAAATAACCAAACTAATTTTCTTGCCCATAAAATGCCGTTCGTGGACGCAACAGTCAATAAATCAACAAATTTAACGAGGATTTTGGAAACAGAATGAAAAGCAAATTCCCCACTTTCCCCTCACACTAAGGCTCGAAAGGCATACTGTTGTACTGGTTCCAATCCAACCCGCTCGGCTCACCGCTTCCGGTTGCGATTGATCGTCAACGACTCGATGCAGCTGGGCGTCAATTCCATCGGGTTCGCTTCTTCCTGCAGCCGAATGCGGTCCAACGCCTCTCGGCGGTCCTCGAAGCTGAAAAGCTTCATCCAAATGCGCAGACCCCACTCCATGATCAGCGTTGACGAGAAGAATTCCGTGTACTATAAAATTACAGTCAAAAAAAATCTCCCATTAGCAGCGTCTTGGAGACAATTTTCTAACGTAATTTTACCCTTCCACGATCGGCATCGGGGACGAATTCCTGTTCCAAGCGTTTCATCATAGCGTAGGTTTGATCGTCACTCATGACGCTCGTCACTTCCGTGAAGTAGCACAGCTCGTCGGCCATTCGCCATTCCCGTTCGGACTTATTCTTATATTGATCGAAGATCTGCTTCAATTCTCTACGATAGGCTTCGAACGTGGCGTTAATGTCCGAGATGGTCAGGTCGAAACAGTTCCTGGAATTTAGAAATAATATAAAAGAACAAATTTGACCCCGGGTTGGACAATCCGGCATACCAAACGGGAACATCCAGTTGAGTCTTATCCTCGGGAAGCATCTTGTCCAGTTGATCAAGGTTTGCAATCGTTTTGCGCATGGTTTCCTCCTCTTTCTTGAGCTTCTCCCAATTGACAACCATAGCGGGAGCCGTTTCCTTCTTCGGTTTTCGACTGTTGGAACGCTTGTCGTTTTCCTTGTCTTTGGAATGGTCTTTCGAGGGGCCCGCTTTGGAAGACTCCCCATCGGTTCGACTAGATTTCTTCATCCAGCCGTCGATGGTTCCGCGGGAAGGAATTTTGGGGTCTTTCTTAGAACTTTTTCTAGTTGATTCTTCATCCTTGCGGCGACGTTTAGTAACGGATGGAGGAGGGGATGTCTCTTCCGAAACTATCGGAACACCGCTGCTGTAGCTGACTACGTCTTTTGTCTTCCGCGGTAGCCGAAGTCGCTTATGATCTTCTGTGTTCATCATTTCGTCTCCAATGGAATCTACCGGTTGTGGCGAGGAGTCCGGACTGAACATGTTTTCCTCACTAGCATTGAGCACACTTTCTGGTTCCTGTTTCAAGCATCCTTTGGTATCATCTTCGTCTTCCGAGTTTCCGAAAATTTCCTTATGACGTTGACGCCTTTTGCCGAAAGTTATACTCTCATCGGAGCTAGAGACTCCTAGTTTCGGAAATAAGTCCAATTTTACCGGACTCTTCAAGCTGCTAGGAACATAGGCAACCTTTTCCGGATTGGAATCTTGGCTGGAAGTCGGTGTGTATGGATCGGGTTGCGTCTTCACAGTGCTTGCAATCTTACGAGCCTTGTAACTTGACGAGCTCATCGGGGATCCCCCGTTAATTGCTGTCGGAATGTACTCCAACGACGAACTGGAACTTTTCACCGGAGTCGGAGTATACTCTGGCTAGGCTCCGGGATCTCTTTCAATCTTTCATTCTCCTTCTGCAGCTTCTCGATAGTCTTCTCTCTCCTCTAGATGGCGGAACAAATCCTTCGTTTCGTCAATTACCTGGACCACTAGGCATTCCTTGTGCAGACGAGTGTCCTTCTCGTTGTAAAGCGAATTCAAAAGAATCCTACTGTTGCTATCCTTAAACTCGTACTTCAACAAATAATTGACCTTTTCCTTCAGCCGAAATTTATACTCCCTATCAATTTCACATCTACCGATCGGAATTCTTGCTCGTTCCGGCGCCGGGACTTTCTCCCAACTGTCTCCGGCACAGATCCTCCAATTTTCTGTATATCAACTTCCAAACCTCCAACGGAACGAATTTGTTTTCGGGTCCAGCCGATTCCCACTGTGTTTCGCAATCCGGGTGGACCACCAAATCAAGCAACACGAACCGCTTGCCAATCTGAAACGCAACGTGCAATCAACAGGCTGTTGTTTTTCCCAATCCCAATCGGAAGCCCTTCGGAGCCTACCTTTAACTTTTCCACAAAATGAGACAGGATCATTTTATATGGCACAGGAGCACTAAACCATGGCAACTTTAGCGTACATCTATATTAGAAAACTCAGTGTATTTCAGAGATAAAGTAAAGAGGAGCAGCCAAAGAAAAGGGCTTTAACTATGTTCTAAGATCGAAATAGCATAAGAATCTTGCCGTTTGGTTTTCTGTTTTGATGTTTTTCTTCTGTTCTTCCTTTTTCACGCAGTCTTTTGCCGAGTTGTCACAACGGAGACAAGGGGCTAGCAGATTGTTTGAGTGGACAGTCGAAAAGTCATGATGAGTGAAGACAAGGTGCCACCTTTACACAGAAAAAAATCTTGTAGTTAAAACTACTATTTTACCCA